>LJIJ01003469.1:0-18939 GCA_001718145.1 Orchesella cincta | reverse complement strand
GAAAGAAAGAAAATTGATAGGTATCAAGCAAGTTTTCTATCTTTAGCTGATGAAATTCACGAACCCAACACTGTGACAGAAGCCAAGAATTCAAGGAATTGGAATGAATGGCTCGATGCAATGCAGAATGAAATGACAAGTCAAGCTGCAAATGAAACTTGGGAGCTTGTTGAACGCCCCAGAGATGTAAAATACTGAAAAACAGATGGGTGTTCAAACTGAAAACTGACCCTATTTCAAAGGATGTCAAGTTTAAAGCACGTCTTGTTGTGAAAGGATTTCAGCAAGTGAAGGGCATTGACTACGAGGAGACATTTGCTCCCGTTGCACGATACGAATCTATCAGATTGCTATTTGCACTTGCTGCTGCAAACAACTGGAATATAATTCAGTTTGATGTGAAGACAGCTTTTCTGAACTCAAAACTGGACAACGCTGTGTTTATGGAGCAACCTGAATGCTTTGCAATTGGGAGAAACCTAGTTTGCAAAGTGAAGAAAGGAATTTATGGTTTGCCTGAAGCACCGCTAGCTTGGTATAAGACCATTAAGAAGTTTTAAATGAACTTGGGTTGTATCAACACAAGGAGATCCATGTGTTTACATCGGAGAAATCGATGGACACGTGGTGATAATAGCAATTTTGTGGACGACGGAGTAATCTTTGGAAAGCACAAACGTGTTTTGGAAGCAGTAGTAGCCTCCATCGAGGACAATTTCAGTCTGACTCGTCAGCCACTGAAAAGTTCTTGGGAATGGAAATTCATGCTTCAAGAAAAGGATTATTCATCCATCAAAAAGCTACATTGAAGCAACCTTGAAAAGGTTTGGGATGGAAGATTGCAAATCCATCAGCACGCCTATGGTGGCTGGGCTTCAGCTTCAATCAGCAGAAAATGTGCAGAAAATGCATATGAGTACCAAAATCTGATTGGGTCGTTGTTATTCATATCAAGTAACACGTCCAGACATCGCATATCCTGTAAGTTACTTGTCGCGATTTCTGACAAGTTATGACGAGCAGCACTGGAATGCAGCGAAAAATGTCTTGAGATACTTGAAAGGAACTAAGACCATGGGTATACTCTTCAAAGGAAACTCAGATAATGGTGGAAGTGCTTTGGTCGGCTATTCGGATGCTGACTATGCTTCGGACAAAAACAGCCGAAGATCCACAACAGGTTGCGTATTTACGTATAACCATGCTCCTATTGTGTGGTTTAGCAATAGACAAACCTGTGTCGCACTCTCGTCCACAGAAGCAGAGTATGTAGCATTGGCAGCTACAGCAAAGGAAGCAGTATGGCTAACCGGATGTATAAAGACTTGAACATGGATATGGATGGGCCAGTGACACTCTATACTGACAGCCAGTCAGCTATGAAGTTAGCTCATAATCCAGAGTTCCATCAAAAAACGAAGCATATTGATGTGAGACATCATTATGTCAGAGATTTAGCAGCTGCAAAAGCTGTAAAAATTATGCATCTGCCTGATACACATCAACCAGCAGACCTGCTAACCAAATCTCTTGTAAGAGTAAAATTTGAGGAGAAGAGGAATCTGCTTGGTGTGCAAGAAATGCAGAAGCCAGCGGAGGTACCTACTTCAAGCGAGCAATCTCGGAAAAGGATTGGCTCAGCGTTATCTTCGCAAGTTGTTATGCCGAAGAAGACACTTTTCTCGATTATGCTGTTAATGATATTCCTGTTAGCTGAAGGAGGGCAGACTGGCCAACATCAGACAGGATCAGCAATAGTTTGGAGAAGAGAGAATATCCCGTAGCAGTGGGATATGACACTGTAAAAGCAAACATTATTCTGGCCTCCCCGTGTGATCTTCTACCAACTGATGGTATAAAGGACAATGTCAAGAAAAGGATGTTGCAAGAGTGCGAGGAGAGCTATCATGTGCTTTACTTAAATGAGCTTGAAAAAATTTGCCCATTAGCACGACGAGAAAAATCGTTGTCGCAGCCAAGGGTGAAGCGTTTTGTTTTTGTAGCGGCTGGGATTATTACAGTTGTGGTACTGATCGTACCTGGAATTGTAATGGGCGCTATATCACTATATCGCATTCACACTGTGGAGACAAACAAGATAAGTTAGAGCAGGAGCTTGACTACCTAGAGAGCCAAGTTATGGCTGGAAATATGAGTACTAAACTACTTAAGAAGGAAGTCAGAGAGCTAGCTGCAAGATTTGATTCATACAGAGAAGAATCTGTAGGATACAGCTTCCTAATCTCCTATGTTATAGGAAGACTGATGGAAGGGAAAAATATACTCAGAGCAACAGGAAAAGTTTTTCGAAATTTTTTTTATCAACTTCACTCAACCTTGTGGTGAGCTCTGTCCTGTGAGTCATGGCATATTTCATAGTTGTCATTTGAATCCCAACATGAAAAATGTTGAAATGGAATATTCGCTACCTGTAGTTAATCTAAATTTAACTGTGATGGAAGCTGATCCATTTGATCTTATGCTAAGAAAGAAGAATCAGACATGCAGACTGAAGTATATTGGTCCTAAAGTGGCTATTATGTCATCAGCAGAAGACTGCATTTATGCTTTGCAGACAGAAAAGGCACCAGTAGGAAAACTACCGCTGTCACCATCATTATCATGTCAGTCACATTTATCATTCCAAAAAGATGATAATATGTATAGGACAGAAATGTGTAAGAAAACTGAAGAAGGAGATCATAACAGTTTTGCTCAAGTCAAAGTTTGATAATAAGTACTTTGTGTATTGCCCGAGTGGTGTGTACCTTCTTGGAAAAAGAGAGGTAAAATGTCCAGATCATGTGTTTACATTACCACTATCAGCAACATTTACGCTGAACAAAACTGAATATCAAGGACATGTACTCAGCATCGTGTATCACCAGAAGGAGGATCCACTATTATTGAAAAAATAAATTGGCATTTGAGTGCAATGTGAACTGGAGTAACCTTACGGAGCAGTTCGACAAGGAATGGAAAGAGAACGACGAAGCAGTGGCGAAACTTGGAAAAGTGCATTTTATCTACTTGCAAGAACATGCGTGGTGGACAACTGTAATATTATTCATAATGTTATGCGGTTCGCTTTTAGCAATAATATTGTGTGCTTGTAAATGCGTAAAACATGTACGTGACAAAAAGAGAGTTTTGTTGGTAAAGGCGATTTAGAAGCCCAGAGAGTATGTGACCATAATATTATTGTAGATACATAGTATCAAGATTGAGGAGGGTGTTAAATATAATGTTATTTATTTGTTATGACAATGTTGCAATCTTGCTACTTGTGCATGAGAGTAATTAATATGAGAATGTGATGATGTGACTAAATAAGTTGGTCATGATGTGATGTGTGAATGTATGAACTGATGTTGTAATTCGGAAGTAAGATGTGAATAAAGAGTTAGTTGAAAAGACTCATCTCAAATGTTAAAAGACATAATACAACCTAGAGTAAGCAACCATTATTTCAAAATCACATGTAACGTATTCAGAATACAGTCGGTATGTTTACACGGTTTAATTCGAAACAATTACTGCCTACTCTAGTTTATTGTTTACTCTATGTTTCAGTTCTTACTACAATAATAGTTATAGTAGCCAACGATCCATAACTTGGTATCCAAAGTAGTTCATAATATATCTTTAAAGCGGCCGATTTGCCTCAACTTTACTGTCCACGAATTTTGATTGTACCTCATGACTTTTATAAGCATTCTAGTCACGTTAAATACCTCGTGTTTTAGAAAATTTTAATTACCTGTTTAATACACTATTTAAGGATTATGAGAAAAGAAGGCAAAAAAGACCTTATATAATAAAGTTGAGACAACTCCTTTTTATATTAGTAATGTAGAAGCATATCAAATTTTATTTCATTTCAGTAGCGGCTAGGGAGGCAGAATTAGCTACGAGGTAGCTTAATTCCGCTACCGGCAGCTATATTTCGCTACCTTTTAACATGGATAGGATCGGAGCCGGTAGCCAAATTCTGCTACCTTGTCATTTTGATGTGGTTGAAGGAAGTTTAGAGCCAAACCCTCACTCCCAGTCAAGAGAGCGTGCCCAAATTACATTTGAAACATATTGTCAACCATTTTAAACCCTTTTTGGAACTTCCCATATCCTGTTTAAGTGGTTTTATTTACAAGGTAGCAAAAGTGCACTGCCCATTCGGTAGGTAGATCTGCCTACCTAGCAGCAACTGCATTTAGGTTTTTCATAAGGTCCCTATACTTCTATGTTAAAATATTTTAGTTTTTTTTACAAAAATAAATTACATAAAATATATTATTTTTGACTTTCATATTCAGCACTGCTTTCCATTTTTTAACTTAACTACCCTAAATCGCATTTATTTGGTGTTTGTTGTTCTTTCGAGGCAGTTAAACATAGAACTACGGGCAATTGAAAGACCCACATAATTTTAAAATAATGACAACTCCATTCCAGTGGTACGCGTTTAAATTACCGTTTTGGTTTTACGACATCATCTTTCTGTTCCCTTTCAAATGGAATGCCCTTAAATATAAGCTTTGTCACATTCCTGTTCAACATTCAAACAAAAAGCATGGATACGAAGTTGTCCATTTCCTTAAACGAGTTCAATTCACCCAAAATTTCGAAGAGTCCAAACTGAATGTTTGAGACAAAGCAAGTGCTCGTAGTAGAATGTATTTTATTTTTATTGTGTGCTACGAAGACTGTTTATGTAAAAGCTGTATTTTTTATCAAATGGTGTTGTTATCGTTATAACTAAGTACTATTGTACAAGTATATGATGTAGTAACCCTGGGAATGTTAAGAACTCTCTTCAGGGCAATGTGAGAATATATTGTTTTCACGATTGTTACCTCATTGTTGTATCCTTTTTCGTATTTTGGTGTATTTCATGAATCAGAGGAGAAGAGTGTTTAGGAGTCGGTTGTCTTTATATTTTAAGTGTGTAATTTAGTATTTCTGCTTGTATCAATTGTAAGTGTCCGAATTGCTTCTTGTTCTTTACCATAACTGTATTGTTAAACGTTAGCTTTGCCTGTTAGTTTAACGATAAGCGCAAGATAAGTTAATAGTCAAAATCCCAGGTGTTTGCGTGTTTAAAAGCGTCTTGAGTGAAAGTTGCATCTGGTGGAACAGTTTGGTGAATATTCAGAATTCTTGAAGTCCTCCTATTTTAACGTCGGTGCGAATACTGGATGATGTTAAAATTATCTGCAGCGGGGAACAGGTTTACAATTTCTAACGCGATCCACCAGCCTCATCCATATTATTTCAGTCCAATGGAAGAAAATACAATTTACTTCAATACAAAATATTACGACGGAAATCGCCATGCAGAATATCAGAACAGTTAGAACAGCAAGAATTTTTGCTCTGTCAATTGTATCAGGATCCCCCCTCTTTTCCGTGTAATGTAACCTGCTAGTGAGCTTCAGATGCCACATGGACCACTCATTCCATCTGTAAAATAACCCAGAGCTCACAATTCTTTGAAGAGACTCTCTCAGCCAGTGTTGATTCTCTGTTTTCAAATGCCAGTAGTACATGGTTAGCCCAAGAGTTTGATCCAGCTTGAAACCCTCAAAACTCTCACTAAATTCTTTTCGCATTTGTCTGGAATGAATGGGTAGGAAATAATTTACTTGTGAACTGGCAGATTGGATGCCTAGTTTTACACCTTTTGACGACGAGTTTAAGAAATCGCTAACCGTGAAATAGTCAGTTATTTGAAAAATGTCAGTAGTAGATATGTTATACAGTTTCAGTTCCCTTCCATACGTTTGCTCAGCAGACAGTATGTATAAAGGTAGGTAGAAAATGATTTTGTAACCATTGTTTACGAAGTCTTTCAATGTTTTAATAAAAGCCTTTGGTGGTATAGTCACCGTAATAAGGCTTGTGAGTCCGGTAAGGCTGGAAACATTTTCAGTTTCATGCTCCAATCTGGTAGGTTCCGTTTCTTGTACAAAATGCTTGCCTTTAATTCATTAGATGGTTGTGGCATCAATGAAGATTGTGTTTGGAAGGTAAGCTGGCTATTTTCTGGTACAAAAATGAAGATGGTACGCGAGGGTACAGGGAATTGGTCAAAAATTGCAATAATACTGTTGATGATTTTTAAATTTTTGTCAATTTTGGCTGGGGCGATGATGCGAGGAGGTGTTGGAATACCTGTAGTGCTCACGTCTTAAACCATTTCCGTCCTAGACTGCAATGAAGCTCGACCTCAATGAGGAATCTGGGACAAATCGAGCAGTTTTTGTAGAGTTGACGAAGCATTAAACGTACTCTTTCCAGTTGCTATTCAGATGAGGAAAAACGCGAGACAAGCAGGCGGAATTATGCCCGGAAACTTGTGCAACTGGGATAAATGATATCCCAACAATCGTCAAGACTAACAGTTTCATAATTGAAAGCTTTAAAAAGTTATTCATTTTGACTGCTTAATTCCATGAATTAATAAACTATTTCGTGTGCAAATTGATATGTATAGAACATGAAAAAAGTTATGGATTTTTGGGATGTAACCAGTCGATATAAAGGGGTATTTGTATATTTCACTATTTATCACGTTTTTCGAGTGGTGTTTGCACACTTTGCTATTAATACCGTTCAAATTATACACCTGTCAGTTTCGAATATATGTTTTTCAATTTCGCATTAGAGCCACTTCGTTGCCATAACCTGTTTGGTTTGATCGTGTGTTTTTTTTCCTTACAAAGTAAGGATAGTGTGAATCTCATTAATTCAAGAAAACGTATTATGTTCTTAGCACATTGAGTACCTAGATGTATTACTTTTGTCAAACGGAGACACGTCAGCTGGTGGGATTTTTCGTATTTTAAGTTTTAAAGAGTATAACTGTTTCAGGAATCTTAAGCATTTTTTTGTGTACTTACAATTTAAAAAATATTTACGATGGAACTGGATGGAAATTCAATGGATAACTGTTCAAAGAATGTAATTAAAGGAGATTTTTAGCAGCGTCTTTGGAGTGTTAAAAAATTAGTAAATTTTTATAAATATATTTTAGCGCAAGAAATGTTGACTTTTGTAACAAATGGTGTGTTATCCTATACTTAGAGTAATTAGTGTACTGATACATGCGCTTTAGCCTGTACTCATGGTTTCGAAGTTAAGTTAAAAGTTGACATCAGGAGAATTAACACAATATTTGGGCAGTTTAATTGTTATCATAGTGTAAATGACTTCTTATAAAAAACTTGGTAAGAACAACAAGGAAATATATTCAAATAAGCTTGTTCAAAATAAAGTGTTGAGCTGTAGTTTTACAAGTTGCAGGTTTCACGGTCGTTCTTGGAATGAAGGCCGTGGGCTTTCGCTTAGCCGGATTCAAACAAAAAAGGACAAAAAACAATCTTGGATTTTCTTCTTACACTTAGGGACTTAGGGATTTCTTCTCATTGGTGAAGGCATAGACGTTTGTTGTAAATTAACAGGAAGGATTTTTAATTGAAAAAATCTTTATTGGGTTTTCTTTGTATGGGTCAAACGATGCTTATGTTATACTTTATTCAATATTGCTTAGAAAAGCAAAGGGGTTTGCCGTGCGATTAGGATGAAATGCTATGCCAACGTTGGCAAATATTCTGGTAATAATTTTCGTATATCTTTATGTAATAAAATTTTAATCAGACACTGATATCAAAATATTGGCATATCAATATAGGACACCATTAATAGTTTTTCGGTTTCGGGTAATGAGCAAGCGATCAGATAATACAATATACATGATTATTTTCCTAAGCAAGGCAATTTTTTGCTGCTTATGACGTTTTCTAGAAGTTTCTTTTTCAGGACGGAGATTTTATGAAAATAGACAGATTTTTATGCCATTTGTAAACTCAGAAAAAGGTAAAATCTGTCAGTCATATTTAATAAGAATTAACAATTATTGTGGATATTCGCTCTAGTTAAATTGAACAATTAATATGATAAACTCCAAAAATTCATCAACCTATATCTTCATTAATTACAATAAATGAAGTAAAGTTTACACTGGACATGAAAATGAAATTACAGTGCCTTGAATCTCGTTGTGAATAAAAAATTGCCCGAATTTTGTACTAAGGTTATCAATAGTTTATAAGCCTTTGTATAATCCAATGATCATCATCAGTTTCTGGCCAACTGTTGCCAAATAAATAACCTTTTTAATATACTCCGTTGCGTTACCTCTTTGGGGGCTTCGGCTCTCTTGGAGTGTAATTTATTAACAGACGAACCTGTGTGAAACTTTGGTGGCATAATGCCCCATTGGTTTACAATGTGATGCTTAAACATTTTGCATACTAGTTTTTACCAGTAGATGTATATATTTTGCTAAAAGAAAAAGAAAACTAAATTGACCAACTCCTTTTTTATAGATTTAATTGCCACAGGAAGGTGGTTCTCAGGTGTAGAGCTTATGTGGCAGCTAAGTTGTTAAGTTTAGGCTGGTTGGACGGAATGCATAACATAAATGAGCTCAGGCATGGATAGAATAACTTGGTTCAGTTAAACGGGTATGTTTGTTTCTAATTGAAAGGTAAAGCTAAAAAATGGGAAAGGGAAGTGACTCTCTTAGCTTCTAAAATGTGAATGACGTGAAAACGGAATGAAATTAAAAATTCAATTATGAACATAATTAAATTTAAAATGAACGTAGAGAAAAGAAATTCCTAGGGAAGCTGAGCCCACGTCATTAGATATACACAATAAACTACTCTCAAGCTATAATATTGTATGGAATCAATATGTTATCAGCCCAACCTCTAAGGTCCTTTCAAGTTCTCTTAGGCAGATGCGTCAGAGGGATTTGCCCCTTCATTTCGCATTACATTTTTGCTACTGAATTTCGAATATGCTAATTTGCAACATCTGTATAGCCTTTTGCGTATATTATTTGGACGGTTGTAGAGAATGGTTTTAGTGATTATAAATCCACATTTGATGTTTCGGATATTGATATAAATACGTGACTCAAATAAGAACACTACAAAACCCAATCATACTAGCAGAGTCGCATGAATGTAAAATATCACAGCAACGTTGCTTTTCATTGAGAGTCCGCTTACCTTTGACGTATAATTTCTTGCGTTTGCTACCACATCCTTCCATGTTTTTACCCTTTGGGTCCACTCCTTCCAATATCCAACTTATCTGGAGTGGAAAAGGGATTTTGTTCTTCTGGAAACAAAGTTCGGGTGTTGCTGGAGATAAAGAAATTACCAATTCTCATAGATGAAAGCATGTGGTTCTTTACTTACTGCAATCTCCAGTTTGTTTACCCCCTTCGACGGAAGTTTGCGTTTGGTCTCTACAATTTTTTCCCAGGTGTCCACGTACACATTTTCCCCACATTTTGCAGTTTGCTCAATCAAATAGTCAGTTTCTAGCATTGTTTGCAATTCTTGCTTGGAAGCAGGAACTTTGATTTCAAATTTATCATCTTCGTCGTTCATACTTTGATTTAAGTGCTTCATAAAATAAAGTTTTCCAAAGAGACTGATATTAGGACCAAATTTAAACATGGGTTCCTCGTAAATACCACCTTGCATCCTATGAGCAATCATATTGGATACCGCAATCATTGATGCTGCTATGAAGTCGGCCATATTTAGAGGGGAATGGATTGAATAATTTCCCTGCAGCATCTCGCTAAAATATTCCAACTTTTTCGGACTGAGTGGTGCCGTCAACTGATTGATATTTTCTCCTAGTTAAAAGAATGAGACCACAACTGCAGCTAGAATCCAGGTTCCTCCAATCCACCTTGCTTTGTGTATATAACGTGTACTTTGTCCAAAAAGGACGGAGTATGAAAACGCCACCACCATCCACTCTGTACAGGTGGAGTTTGGCTCACTTTGGTATATTTTGTACATTAACAACCCGCTTAAGATTCCCCCAAGTAGTAATACCAACCATGTTGGCAGATCAAAAGCAGAAATGTAGCCAATTAGAGACAAAACACCGTGACGGTTCGTTGGAGAACATGTGATGAAGTGTACGAAGTCTTCCTTTGTGTTATAGAAGATATCTCCAATTTGAGAAGGCTCAAGTAAGACAGGCATTTCAGAAATTATGTCGACAAATCTTGGAGAACCAATTGGAGGCATCACGTATGTGACATTTGTAAATATTAGTTTGTGAAACACCTGCTGTAGGGTACCTCTATTGGAGTTCCAAAAGAAAAAGTAATCATTTTTTGTTTGGTGTTTGAAGGATTCATCTGGGTTATACATTACTACCATATGTGAGCGATAAAGACGTAAATAATCAATATCTTCTCTTCGAATATGTGCCATCGGTTCATAACTGCTAAAAATCGGGGTTGCCACCTTGTTACTGTTACGTTTTAAGTCCAAGAATGTCATAACTAGTGTGTAGCTAGCAAAATATGACTGCGTGCTTTTAGAGTATACTATACCAAATACAAGTTTTGTAGGTGCACAATTTGTAGTTCCAAACGGGTCTGGGTCATTTCCTCCCATGCCCTTTCCCCCCACGGGTCATTTTCCTCACATGGCCCTTTCCTCACAGCGAGTTTTCCTCCCAAGCCAGTTTCCTCACAAGGTCTTTTCCTCCAAAGTCAGTTTCCTCCCTAGGCCTTTTCCTCACATAGGATATTTGCTCCCCAAGCTTTTTGAAAAGAGGGGCACTTCGTTTACATAAGTATAATTATATAAAATAAGTTAAGTTATATTTATATTTTTTGGTGCGTACTTACATTGCTTTGCATATCCTACTATTCTAAACTTTGAACTCATCATTCAGACAAATTGCACATCTTGAATCTACATGCTGACTCTGTCGACCGAAACCGGATTTTTGTAAATTAAAAACAGTCATTTACTGTCAAAGGACACCAGAGATATAATTCAAAATTTTGACAACAAAACAACTTGGGATACGATATCTTTTGCCATAACTAAAATTCGGGTTGTCATTAATTACTGTTTTGGTAAACGATTAAAAAGATATTTTAGTCAAAATTAGCGCAAACGGTTATTTTGCTATTGTATGTATTTATGGGTAGAGCAGACAATATAAATTGAAGCTCAGCCGACTTAATCCACATATATTAGGATTTTTGCAGTCTCACCCTTATACACAACCATACGCCCTCCTACAAATTTTACTGTTGGTTTTTGAATCTCTCCGTACTCACAATATATAGCATGAGCCGGAGAGGTTCTAAACCTGTACGTCTTGTGCACTGAAGGTTTGACCCTCCAGCACATCTAACCTGTTTACCATGAAAGCCTCGCACTTACCTAGGTAATGGAGACTTGTTTCCTTCTCCAAGAGACAGAATGGGCATATATCACTATCCGCCCTTCCTATCTTATGGAGGTGGGCTCTCAAGGTAGAGTGCCCTGTAATTACCTGAATAAAAATACGTAAATTGTTCCTACTCAGAGAGGTAAGGAAATTACTTACCCTCTGTGCAGGAACATTTATGAGTTCCTTGGTTTGCCTAGCCCTACTGTACCTATGCCATCCCGCTTTGTGCTGTTCGATCGCCTTCGACTTGATGGCGTGACGCACAGCGGTCATGGCAACAGGTACGATTGGTTCTGGGCCAAATATTACCATATCCGCGGCTTCCTTGGCTAGCTCATCACTTGTTCATTCCCAAAGTAGCCGTGGTGTGCCGGGATCCATACCAGCTCTAGCCTGTGATTACTGGCTAGAGTTTTCATGCCATAAAACATTCGCCAACAAGGGACGTCATGAACTGCCAAGTCTCGAGTGCTTGAAGGGCACTCTTACTGTCTGAGTAGATAAAGATACGCTGACATCCGGGGATGTCAGACATTTCCTTCGCCGCCCAGCAGATTGCCAAGACCTCTGCCTGAAAGACAGTGGCCGAAGTACCTAGTGGGATGGACAGAGCTGTCTGCTCACCGCCCCAAGCGATTATTGCGGCAGCTCCCGTCCTTCCGTCATGTCTAGGCAGATCTTATCAACGCAGTGACCCATCCACCGATCCATAGATCAGAGCGGGTCTTACCACAGCGACATAAATCCACTCCATAAGGCGTGGTGATATCCCCCATTTTGTGGACACTGCTCTTCTACACTGTGCGAACGCGGTGCATAGTTTCCTCGACCGCGCCTCAGTGTGGTCCCCAAGTCAGCTTCTGATCCAAGATGATTCCCAAATACCTGACGTGTGGAGCAGAATGGTATTTCTACTCCCGTATCTCAACAATGGTGGACAATCTAGTTTACGCTTAAGAGTGAAGACTATCGCCTCCGTCTTAGAAGCGTTCACTGAGAGTTCCACCTTGTCGCACCATTTTTTCGTTATGTCTAGTGCCTTCTGCACAGCACTCAATGCATCCGCGAGGTATTTTCCCGTGCAAGGCTGCTATGTCATCGGCAAATCCCTGAGACGTCGCGCTCGGTACCTGTTCGCGCAGGGTGACCAGGAGTTCATCCACTACGCAGTCCCACAAGAACGGAGACAGAACTCCTCCCTGCGGGCAACCGGCACCGATGGACATCATTACCTTTTTCCATTTACTGTCGAGACGGCCTTCCTTCCATTAAGCATGGAGGAAATCCATCTGACAAAGATCTTTGGAATACCAATTCTCACTAGTGCCCTTTCAATCTCTTTAGGGTACTTTGTTAAAAGCACCCTCTACGTCAAGAAGACTCCCACAGCCACCTCACCGGTAGCTAGGGTTTCTTCAACTTGAGTAACGAGATTGTGTATCGCGGCATCCGTAGATGCTCCCCTCAAGTACGCGTGTTGCCCATTACCCCTTAAAAGTCCTATCACTGAAGTGTTTTTGATTTCCCAATCCACCAACCTTTCAAGGACCTTCAAGACGAAGGAGGTTAGTGAGATGGGTCTCCAAGATGAGACCCGACCATAACTGTCCTTCCAGGTTTAGGCAGAAAGATCACTCTGGCAGTCTTCCACTTAGATGGAGTGTGGCCAAGAGCGATACATGCCCGAAATATGAAGAAAGCAGCGGTACGATGACTTCTTGCCCTGCTTTCAAGAGAGCCGGGAAGATGTCATCCGCACCTGCCGCTCTATAAGGGATGAATGTTGCTTTTGCAGCCCTTATCTTATGTTCCGTAATGACTGTAGCTGGAACCTCCATGGGCGTCGGCAGGGGTTCCAGGGTAGTACTGGTATCCCCCCGCCATCACCCATCGGTGGTTCCTTGAAGTGACTATTCATCAGATATCTTACGGTCTCCTCGGTTCCTGTTGTGTAACCGCCGGGAGTTTCCAAGGGTCCCAACCTGATTACCGAGTCGTTCCTTAGAATCCGATATAATCGTGATGCCTCGGGCATCGACTCCATCTCTGAGCAAAAATTCCTGAACGAGTTCCTTTTGGCCTTCCTGAGACGCCTGTAGTAGGCATTTCTGGCGACTCGGAACTCCTCCCAGGATTCTTCTGTGCCCAGGTAGTCAAACACCCTTTCCAAGCGTCGTACCTCTTTCTTCCTTTCCGCCATGTCGGCTACCCACCATGGGTTTGCCTGCGGTCTGCCCTGATTTTGGTCAAGGGACAGCTGGCTTCGTACTTTCATTGATGGCCTTTGTCAGGCCTTCAACTTGTTTTTCCAGATCTTCGATATTGTTGATTTCCCTCGGTACTGTTTCAGCGAGCTTCGACTGTACCAGGGTCCTATATTTAACGAGGTCCGTCCGCCTCTTATTCCTTACGATTATGGGTTCCGACCTTCCTACTAACTTGAATGTAATCAGTCGGTGGTCAGAGAAGGAGTATTCATCCTCTACGACCCATTGTCGCATGAGGTTGACTACTCCTGTTGATGCCATGCTGATGTCCAACACCTCCTGCCTTACGCGTGTCACGAAGGTAGGCCTGTGTCCTTGTTATAACATGGAGATTACTGGTGGAGACGAACTCCAGCAGTTGTTCTCCCCGTAGGTTGCAGTCACTACTTCCCCACAGGATGGGATGGGAATTAGCGTCTGCTCCCACTACCATTTCCAATTGCTCACTGCTACAGTATTCCACTAGCCTCCGAAACGTGTGTGCTGGGTGGGCACCAGATTCGTGTGGCATGTACACTGAGGCAAGAACAATGTCCATCCCATTTACCTTGATTTGTGCTGCGGCCACGTCCCTATCGCTAAGATTGGTTAGTGGCCAAGCACTCAAATCTTTGGATATTACTAAGGCTGCGCGGCTGGACACTGATCCGTTCCCACTGCGACCAATGTGTCAGCCCGCTTGCATCCTCTAACCTTGCCTTTGAAAACGTATGGTTCTTGCAAGAGCGCTACGTAGCTGCCAGTCTTGCCATCATTCAAGCAAGTTGTGAGGTTAAGAGAGGCTGCTCGCGCTCGTGCATTCAGTTGATAAACTGATACCTGTCATGTATTCCGATAATGTTTACCATTGATAACCTTCCCAGGTTACTTGTTGAGAGGCTCTGGCATGCCATAGCACTAGTGCTTTGGCCTGCCGAGTCTACTACCAAGTTCACTCGGGCCATTCTACTACTTTAGTCGCCCTGGTGGCATACCGAGTGCACCCGTACATTCAGGTACACCCAGTTTTGCCACTCTCTGCCTCGAGGATATGTTGGTGGAAAATGCTATTACTTAGAGGAATCTTCCTGGTTTTGATGTTGATTGCAGCTATTGAACTTTCTTCGGTTTGCAGAAAAGATTAAATAAATTGCAGCAATGAGTTGAAATGCAAATCCTTTCAAATGCTCAAGTCGTAAGTATTTCTAATTGGTTTAAAAAAGATTATTAGTGCACAATTCATATAGATATATATTTTTACGTCATTTACTTCAGCAAAGCAGCGGAACTTCTAATAGCACAAGCTCAATAAGCTATTTGCAGAGGACATGGACACAGCAATGAAACTATGCGCAATGGCCTTGGAAAAGTAGGATGTACTGTTTTGCTTCTTGAGTATTTTCAAATTCAACGAATGTGTGGATTGCAGATTATGCACATTTCAAGAAAATAATATGCCATTATGTGAATAAATATATTAAAGTTTTGTGACAATGAGCTTCTTTTGTAAATAATAATGAAGTTTTGATTTGAAAATGGTATTTTGTAGAGACATGGTTCTCATTCATTATGTTAACATTCTCTGTTAGTCAAGAGAGTTTTGCAATCAACGTGCTCTTTCTGCTTAAGTGATTAATACACGAACAACGTGAATTTAATACTCTTCTTCTCAACAAAGTATTTTCCATTTTATTAAATTAGTTTTCACTAGGTCTTTTTATAATCTATCTTGATATGAAAAGGAAATATTCTTAGCACCTATAAACTTAATAAATCCATGAGAATATTCTTAAAAATGTTAACGATCGATATTGAATAAAATACTCATTCTTGAATGTTTTCTAATACGTTTGAATGTGTACTTATATAATAGCATATCGTTAGGAATTAAGTTATGTTGTTTTTCGAAAGCAAGTAAATGCTTTGATGTGGCATCAAGGTACGCAATCTACTTACGTTAGACTTGTCTTTTTAGTTGTCATGTCAAGTTGTCATGTCAATCCACCACTTTCTCGTTAGTTTTTCTTTAGATTCTCGTTTCATGCTAAACTTGTAACTTATAGCTTAAAAATGTGATCCGCTGTTACCGATAACACGTCCCTTAACCCATGAACTTATAACTTGCAACAAAATATATTAAACATTAGAACACATTTAAAGTTTTACGTAGTTTTTACACGTTTACAGTTTCTGACGAACAATATCATCAACAATCCTTTATTATCATCCTTTACCAAGTAGACAAAACAGTTTCAACTAATTTTGTAGAGGCAGACCCACTACTTTTTCCTTGGCTTTCACTTTACTTTCTCCAATCATACTCATTTTCCAACACAAATCTTGTAAATAAAAAATATACATTGGAATCCTGGTCAAAGTTGTTTTTAAATTATATAAAAGGACTAGTTTCAAATTAAACAGACTATTTTGATTCACCTTTCTTTTCATCGTTTTGACAGAGAGATGACGACAACAGGCGTCATGCTAAGTCTACTTATTACGTACCTAAACTTACATAAATAATCAGCTCAAATAAACTTGAGGGTTTATTTAGAAAAAAAATTTAATGCAAACTAACATAACAATCTAAATTGGACATTTGAACATTTTTGAATTTAACATGTCTAATATAACTGACCGCCAATTCAATTCGTACAAATTTCTCTTCTTCCTTGTTCCGAAGAATGTTGCCTAGTTTGTTGGGCAATTATTTCTTATTTTGGATATTTCCAAAATCTTGCATTCTATCCTGTTTGGTTGGAATTAATGGCAAGATGTCATCAGTGCACCTCCAGTTTGTACCCGTCTGGGTAACGGAAACGGAACCAGCTTTGAGCTCACTGAACACACTAACTAGATTAATCTTCATGGTTGTTCTGATGGAATGACTTCTCTCGATCCAGAAATAAAATAAGTTTTTGTGAATTAATTTGGGAACTGTAGATCGTTATTTATTAAAAAGTGATTTCGATATCGTTTGGTTCGCTGCTATTCTTTAATAACAGCACATATGAATGTTTAAAACAGAGAAATGACATAGATATTAAACGACCAAATGTGGCTAAAAAACGTTCTTACCATCCATTTCGTTCGTGCAAACAGGAAATTTGACACTCACTATGGAATGTCAAAGAGCTCAGATCTGCATACAGTGAACCAATTTAAAGTTTTAGTTCAGCTGAAGATGAATAAGATGCAAGCAGACCAACATAGTTTACATGATTGAGGATTACTTTAGAGCTCCACTCTGAAGCTCGTGATGATGACGATGTTGTGAGTAAGTTTTATATATACTTCCTTTTCTTATAACTATAGCATTTCTGTGACTCAATGACAATTGTACAAAACTAAAAGCTTAAGGTATGTAGAAAGGAACCGAAAATATAAGCAATATTTGCAACTTCTCCATGTGCATAAAATTTTAGCATACTTTTCTTTCCGTATTTCTACAACAATGTAAGGAGCACGGACAACTTTAAGAATTTATTCGCATAAAATGTAAATATAAACAATGAACTCCAGTAAAAATAATGGACATCATAAAAGTTAGTTATGCCTCACAATCCTTGATTTCGCGGTTTCAACAATGCAACAGCTACACATTGAAATTGTATAGAATAGTTCATGTATATTAAGCCAATGAGTAGTTGGTACGCTTACTCAAAGTACGTAAAAAGTAACTGATTCTCTGTTGCTGTCAAAAACACAGTCAGAATATCTTTATGTATTACAAATCAAACCTAAAAATGAATCTGAGTTGAACCAAGCGTAAATTACAAAATTCTAAATAAAACAGATTCCATGTTTCTCCGACTTTACCAATAAATAATTAAGTGTAGCTAATTATGGTATTTTAGTTTTATCTCGTAAAAACACTGTTGAAACTTGTACCATATATTACATACAGCATAACCAAATCCATTCATGACATTACATTCATACACAGTTTGTCTAGAAATAGTTGCTTCATTTATTGATAGTCCGATTCGATGCATGATATTTATGTTGAGTGTATCATGCAACTTCTGTGTTTTGGAAGTATCAATGTGTTTGTCTTGAAAGTCTGTCTGGCCCCTGCTAAATCTATTTATTTATAAATTTTGTGCTCAAGTATCAAATCTAATTGTAATTGAAATAATTTCGCGTTGTTTCACATTTCATACATATATACACAAGCAGATTTCATATACAATGCTATTGCATCGTATCTACAATAAGTAAATTTGGTGAGAAGAAACACGTGAACATTTCATTCATTATTTTTGTTTGTATGTAGTTATTCACTCCACTATTCAGTAATTACGTAAATTTTAAAATTTCAAAATCCATTATTGTTTGATCTTTTAATCACGTCACCTTGAAAGCAGTAGATTATCCCTGAATTTTGATGATTTTACCCATGTCCTCCTGCGTTTCGCCATTACAGCTCTCTTCCAGGTCCCGACGAAGCTCATCCAGCAGCTCCGAGCAAAAAAAAAGCCGTCTTCAGTGAAAGACTTCATGAGAAGGAAGAAGGCATCCCTCTCCTTAAAAGAATCATTACTTCCACCACCCCTTCTAAAAATTCGGCTCTAAAATAAGCCTAAGAGCTGTTTACAAAACACAATCACAACTTTCAAAGTATTTTGACAGCGCCGTATAAGCAGCATCAAGACAATTTTCAGAACAAATGACGTAAGCAACCAAAGAAAATGTGGAAAAACGTTGTTTACTGTGTTACGCTATATATTGAATGCTCAATAAGAGTCAACAGATAACAACTGAATGTTTACACTTTTATTGAACCTGATCTAAATTTCATATCCCCTAAATTTTAATCACGTCCCAAACGGTTAGCACTAGTATAATCTGCATTTTAAATTGCTTAAAATGTTTCGCATAAGCTGAGGGAAATTTGCAAAACTTTTGGTTGTATGTAATAGGCCAAACATTTTATTTCAAATCTATGTATATACATACAAGTGAAAATATTCAGATACATGATGTATAAATAAGCAAAGAGTCACTCTGTAAATGTAAAAATTAATGGATGTATACAAAACTAGTAATATTTAAATTGAAACAATTGAGTGCTTCGTGTTTTTGTATATGTATAAACTGTCTTACAACCAAAAATTTTTGACGAAAGAAACATTTGTTAAATCATGTTTTGTAATGTTATGTAATTAATGACCATAATCTGTGTCAAAACGTAACAAGCCCTACCAAGGCAAGTTTGATTCAATAAATAATAATAATAATAAAGCAATAATGTCTATATATTATGCATGATAAAAAAACATTCATTTAAAACCGTCAACCACATAGATATATAGCACTATGTAACGTACTTTCATCCTATGTATGAAATGTTCCTAAAAGAAATAACAAGGCAGATTTACTTTGGCGTTATTTAGGTTGGAAT
>LJIJ01003468.1:0-18945 GCA_001718145.1 Orchesella cincta | reverse complement strand
TGTTTTACAAGAAAACTCTATTCGGCCAACAAAACCTGGTCCCTGGCCCACAACAAATTCTTCAGGGCTCCAGAATTGAAGGCACGGGGGAAAGTTCAAATTCATGGTGGATGTTGAAACCCAGATTGGCTAAGCCCAGGGAAAGCAGCCCGGGACATCAGCTCACAAAGTATTGGAGACAGCAAAATATTGAGAAGAAGAGGGGGTCGGCATAGGAACTAGAAATGAAGGCCTTTTCTGGAATTTACTCCCAGAAGTTTTCCTTGTTTTCACTTGGCGAGCGCGACTTGAGGTCTTTCAGGCGCAGTGATGAATCACCTCGCCGAAAGTTTGCAGGCAACATTCTTTCTTTTCTATGAAAAAACTAAAATTTCTGATCATGTCCACGTTCCTTCTTGCGCTGAAAAAAATCTCTCATTTATTGTGATTAATTTGATTGATTTCATTGTATATTTTGTTCTTTTGACAGCGGACCAGGGTCAAATTTAAAATACAGGACCACCTTACAACTTAATTCATTCAATTTCATTGCATCGGAATATCATTCAACAATTTACAAAACATCATCTTTTAATAACCACCAGTTAAACTGGCAGTCATGAGTGAGTTTGTAATAATACCAAAAACTTTTGCGCGCAAAAAAGTATGAAACCGGCGTTGATTTTGGCTTTCATGAAGGGGAAAATTATTTATGTAACTTGGATCTGTTTAAATTATTACTATTTTGAGGATTGTTTCGGCCACACCTCCACCACCGGTCGCTTGGACAGGGGGGGCCAAACCCGTTCGCCTGATAACGCAAAAAGCCAACCTTTTCCAGGCGTGTGGAAAATTAATTGAGACGGGCCAGGTGAACGAAATTCTGCTTCACTTTAACGTATCAGGCTTGATAGGACTAACAAAACTCTAATCAAATATTTCACCAAAAGCCAGGGTTCAAAGTAATTTGTGTAAAAATATTTATTCTTCAGTCGTCTCATTTTCCAGGGATAATCAAATTTATTATTTGAAATATTATTCAGAAAAAAAAGGGCCAAACAAAAAAAAAACGGTGGAAAATGGAAAAGGAAGCACCATCCATTTAACCTTCAAGGTGGGTTGGAATTAGACGAGACGGGCCAAATGTGGAGGGAAAATTTTCTTGCTTCCAAACGTATTCCAGGCCCCAGTTGACTTAACACAAACTATATTTTCAAAAAATATTTCCAACAAACAGTCAAGTTAAATTTGTAAAATTAAAAAATTTTATTTTTCAAAATTTCACATTCTTCCATGTATTGATAATCCAAATTTTAATTTGAAAATTTGAATTGTCAGAAAAGCCAAACCAACAGGGAAATGGAAAAAGAAAAGCGCCACCATTTTCATTACCTAAAATGAGCAGAGAAGCGACTGGTTCTTGATATTTCTTCTTTGAATAGTTAAGGAGTTAACATACTTAATTATGTAAGCCCGTTATAGTGGGAAAAAAACATATTAAGTTTAGAGAATTGGTGGAAGGGGGGAAAGTTAAATAAGGGCGTGCCTATAATTTTGAAATCAAACTATTTTCGGTGATCATTTTATACATTGTATTTTATTTGCAAAGGAAAACGCTTTTTATTTTTATATAATATTTCCAGTTTGCATTTGGGAGTTAAAGGAACTGCGGGGCCATTATATAAGACCAACCTTTCCGCCACCACCAAAACCTGGGACCCCAACCCGCTCCTGAAACAGAAATTTGCTGCCCACCTCAGGGGTTGAAATGCTTAGTGGGGACGAGTAAAGGGGAATTTGGGTTTTTATAGAAAAATATCCTCAAAGGAAGTGGGAAGGGCTCTTAAAGATTAAATGCTGAAACATAATTGATGGTAAAGATAATTTACAAGAATTATTTTTAATTTACGGAAATTTATGGAAAAAATTCTTGAGCTTGGAGATATTTTTTATAATTAAATTTTTTTTCCGTTTCTTCTTTCAACTTGTTTCAAAATGTTATTGGATTAAAACACTGACATACCGGAATTTATTGGGGACCGGAACAGTTCAAGTAGTAACAATCATAGGTTAATGTTGGCTTTGAATTTAATTGAGTAGGTTTTTAGAATTCATTCGTTAATAAGCTAGTGATTTTCAATTTTGGATACCAAAACTCGAGGAGGTAAAATTCGGTTTTTGGTTTTTATTGGTTGTAGTCTTTTTTGTTGCATTTAACAATAACATGAAAAACAATTTTTCTTATTAGGTCTAAACTGATTTTTTATGGGCCTTTATATTAACCTTTTTCTTATTTACAGCTAATTAATGCCTAAAGCGTTTCCTAAACCAAAAAACCGGTTAAGTAAGTCAAGCCGCCCAACCCACTGGGGCCATTAAGGGAATCCTGCTAAACTAATATATTATTTTATTATTTTATTAAATTCGTTGAAAACTATTAAATCCAATTTGTATTTTTAATTCAATATTTTTAGGGTTTGTTCATCCACCGCTCACTAACATAAATTTAAAATAACTATTTATTAAAAATATTTTCATGGTAATTTTAAATTTGGGATTTGTTTCTGTTCTTTCTTTTCAAACAGGTAAAAACTAGTTACCTGGGAAAATTAACGCTTTGCTTCCACAAACGCTTTTCAAAATTACGCTTTCGGGAATCACGCTTTTTTTACCCACACGCTTTTCAAAATACGGCTTCTGGAAATTTATCGCTTTCTTACAAACAACGCCTCAAATACGGCTTCGGGGGAATTTGCCTTTCTTAACAAACCGCCGCTGTTTCAGAATGGAAGTCCTCGAGCGAGGGAACCGAAAAGAATTCCCCACTTTGTAAAAGTACTTTTATGTACTATTTTGCAAATTTATAATGTCAACCAAATGGGAATTAGGATATTATTCCACAATTTAAAAACAATAGTGTTAACAATATAAATTAAATTTTTTGTTTTTCTTTTTTTCTAAGGTTTTCACTTTATGCACCGCTTACTTAATCCGGTGGCGGCTGACAGATTTAAGCCCAACGTTTATTCACTTTAGTCAAATTACTGTTAGCTGGATAATGTTCTGGTAAATGGCACCACACCAAAATTTTCAAAGTTTGTTGCGGGCAGAGATTCGCAGCCGATGAAACAAACAGCGGGACAAGGTCCCCTTCATGTCGGGTTAATGCCATGGCGGGAACATGGAGGGGTCTGTGGGCTTGTTTGTATTCGGCGGACATTTTCCACCATCCACTGGAACAGGGGTGGGCTTGTACTGCCCAGCAAAAATTA
The DNA here is from genome assembly GCA_001718145.1 of Orchesella cincta. NCBI lineage: Eukaryota > Metazoa > Arthropoda > Collembola > Entomobryomorpha > Orchesellidae > Orchesella > Orchesella cincta. The sequence continues at coordinate 15,694 of LJIJ01003468.1, read as the reverse complement.
AAAATGCAACACCAATGTTATCCATTACATTGGCTGGAATTTGACAACTTACTCCACCACCTCACTCAATGTCCATGGAATTTCAGGATGGGGATTTACGTGGACGCTTCTGAAATGGGGAAACGAATCGAAGATAATCAACCATTTCCTGTGATGGAAACTTGACTGTGTTTCGTTACTTATGGGAAACCGATCCATTCATCGTCCTTAAAAGCTAATTAGGCCAATAAAGGCCGGATCAGAGCTTACCTTTAATTATGATAGAAGGGGAACTTGATATGGTAAACATTTTATATCATATTATTATATCATTTTGTATCATTATTTAAATTTAATCTTTCAGGGAAAGCTAATTTAATCAACAAATTTATTTGGTTTATAGTTCCGAAGATGCAGATGCAGGGCCTACAACTGTGATCATGAAGAAGGACATCAAGGCAGTCTGACTCTGGATATTATCGAAGCAACAGTTTGCAGTTTACCTGTATCTACAAGATCTGATGACATGCCTTTACCACAGTTTAGAGCAAGGCCGCAACAAGTATCTGGTGAGCCTGTGCTCATTGCAGCCGTGCATTATCGCATTCTGCTAATACTTTCTACAGACAATTGCAGCCAAAAAACGAATGGCAGATCTAGAGCAGGCAATTCGCGTATTAACAAAGAGGCAAAGGTTCAAAACTGGGGAGAGGATGTCACTTGAACAAATTGATTTTGCACTGAATGCCATCAGTAACAATCAACAGTTGGAAATGGAAGACGATTTCCAGAGAGCAGCAATGAAAAATTGGCGGAGAAACGCTACCTGTTTTGTCTAGACAAAAATTTAAGCAAACGAAAGGAGGATTATGTCAGATTCAGAGGGAGAAGAAATGGAAAGGAAACACTACTGATTTCTCAGTACCGGGTATCGATGCTAACCCTCTGCCAGCCATTACATTACCAACTCCAGAATCCGAAAGTTCTTCATGAGCAACAACATTTCCCCCTGATGATGATGATGAATGGATGCTTTCTTCAATTAGATTCACACCGGGGATTATTCCAACAACTAGCGAAGTGCCTTCAATTTATTCCATCAATGAACACCTAAATCGTAAGTTAATACCAATGAATTTACAACAACAGGAATTTGTGCTATTGATATTATATTTATAAAAAAATTAATTTCACAGTAACCTTCCAATTGGGAATCCATTTTGCGAGATGCTTTTTCCCATGCTGCCCGCACCCCCCCAACCGCTCCCAAACCATCTTCTCTCTTTTCCCTCCTTCGAGAGAGATGGTGAGGCGGGTGGGGGGGGCTTGGGGGGGCAGTTGGGAAAAAAGGCCGCATCTCCGGCAAATGGAATTTCCCCCCCAAATTCGCGAACGGTACTTGCTGCATATATTTTAATATCAAAAATCTATCAATAGCGCAACAAAATCTGTTTGTTGTTAATTAGCAATTGAATGCTAATTAAAAGACTTTACGTTTTTTTGGATTTTGTTAATCATTTGATTGGATACATTTGGAAGGGCCACTTTTCCGCTAGTTGCTGAATAATCCCTGTGGCGATCTAGTGCGAGGAAAGCACTCCATTTTCATTCAGTTCATCATCAGCGGGGAAATGGTTGTTGTCATTTGAAAGAAGGCTTTAGGAGTTGGGAGTTAGGCTTAATGCTAATGGCTGGCAAGAGGGGTTTAGCAATCAGATAAAACCCCGGTACTTGGGGAATATCAGTTTAAGTTGTTTACCTTCCATATTCTTCTCCCTTCTGGAAAATCTGACACTAAATTTTTCCTCCTTTTCGTTTGCTTAAATTTTTTGTCTAGGAACAAAAACAGGTTAGCGTTTTCCGCCAAATTTGTTCAATTTTGCTGGTCAAGCTAAAGGGAAACAAAACTCTGGGAGGGCGGGAATCGGTCCTTTCCCCATTTTCCAAAACTGTTGCGATGTTTTTACTGATGGCATCTTTCAGTGCAGCAAATCAATTTGTTCAAGTGACATTCCTCTTCAGCTTTGAAAACCTTTTGGGCCTCTTATGATAATTACGAAATTTGCTCTGCCCTCTTAGATCTTGCCATTGTCTTTCGGTTGCAATGTGCTGATAGAAAGTATCTAGCGCCAAGAATGCGATAATGGCACAGGCTTTGCAATTGAAGCCACAGGGGCCCTCAAACCGAATTTTTACTTGTTGGCGGCCCTTGCTCTTTTAAAAACTGTTTGCGTAAAAGGGCATGGTTTATTCAGATTCTTGTAGATACAGGGAACAACTGGCGCAAACTGTGCTTCGATATACTCTCAGCGAAGTCAGGGACTGCGCCTGAATGTCCTTTCCTTTCATGATCACCAGGTCTAGTAAGGGGGGCCCTGCATTCTGCACTCTTTTGGAAATATACACAAATTAAATTTGTTGATAATTTAGCTTCTGAAAAGATTAAATTTAAAATAATTATTTTACAAAAAATGATATTTAATAATATGATTATAAAAAAAATGGGTTTTTACCAATTATCAAGTTCTTCCCCTCTACTTCTCTCTTTTTTTTTTTTTTCATCCTTGTCATTTCTCGCCCTCATCGTTATTCACTTTTATTTTTGTTTCTTATCATAATAAAGGTAAGCTCTGGATCCGGCTTTATTGGCTATTAGCTCTTCAAAGGACGATGAATGGGATCGTTCCATAAGTAGACGAAACACAGTCAAGTTTCCATCACAGGAATGATTGATTATCTTCGATTCGTTTCCCCATTCAGAAGCGTCCACGTAAATCCCATCCTGAAATTCCATGGACATTGAGTGAGGTGGTGGAGTAAGTGTCAGTTCACCAATGTAATGGATAACATTGGTGTGCATTTTTATTTTGGAGGCAGTAAACATCCCTTCTCCATGGATGGTGGAAATGTCGAATACAAACATGCATAGGACTATACGTCCATGCCATAACCGACATGAAGGGACTCCCGGCTGTTTCATTGGCTCGAATCTCTCCCTGCACACTTGATTTGTGTGTGCATTTAAACAAACATTATCACTACAGTCATTGACTAAGTGATAACGTTGGCTTAAATTGTCAACCGCACCGATATGTACGGTCATAAGTGAAACCTATGAAATAAGAAACAAAAATTAATATATTGTACACTATTAAAATTGTGATAAATCTAATTCCCATTGGTACATTATAAATTGCAAATATACATAAGTACTTACAATGGGGAATTCTTGTTCCCTCCTCAGGACATCCATTTGAAGCGTTGTGTAACGAAAGCGTAAATCCCGAAGCGTTTGAAGCGTTGCGCCGCGTAAAAAAAAGCGTATTTCCCGAAGCGTATTTTGAAGCGTTGTGGAACAAGTAATTTTCCCAGGTAACTAGTTACCTGTGAAAGAGAACAAACAAAATCCAAATTAAATACCATGAATATTTAATAATAGTTAATTTAAATTTATGTATGTGAGCGTGATGTGACAACCTAAAAATATTGAATAAAAATACATTGATTAATGGTTCACGAATTTAATATAAAAGTAATAATAATAATATATTAGTTTAGCAGGATTCTATAATGGCCCAGTGGTGCTGAACTACTACCGGTGTGTTAGGAACCTTTAGGCATTATTACTGTAAAAAGAGAAAAGGTTAAATATAAAGCATAAAAAATCAGGTAGACTTTAAGAATGTTTCATGTTATGAATCAACAAAACAAGACTACAACCAATAAAAACCAAAAACGATTTTACTCCTACGAGTTGTTATCCAAATTGAAAATCAAACTAGCTTATTAACGAATGAATTCTGAAAAACGTACATTAAGTTCAAAGCAACATTACCTATGATTTTACTTCTGAACTATCGTCAATAAATTCTATTCAGTTTAATCAAAACAGTTGAAACAATGAAGAACGGAAAAAATATTATAAAAATATCTCCACTCAAAGATTTTCCATAAATCCGTATTAAAAACAATTCCGTATTATCTTACATCAATTATGTCAGCATTAATCTTAGAGTTCTTCCTCACTTTCCTTGAGGATATTTTTCTATAAAAACCCATGTTTTACTCGTCACAACATTCACCCCCTGAGGGGCAGCAATTCTGTTCAGGCGGTGGGGGCGTCAGGTGGTGGTGGCGGAGGGTGGTCTTATATAATGCCCATTCTAGCTCAAAGGCAACTGGAAATATATAATAAAGGTTTCTGCAATAATACATGCTATAAAATGTATCACGAAATAGTTTGATTTTCATTTATACACCGCTTATTCCTTTCCTTTCCACCATTCTGCTAACTAATATGTTTTTCCTAACATAACGAGCTACATATAAGGTCATGTACTTTCCGTTAACTATTCCAGAAGAAAATATCAGAACCAGTCCGCTTTCTCTTGGCCTTCATTTTAGGGTAATGATGGTGTCTCTTTCATTTTCCCTTGTTGTTGGTTTTCCTGACATATTTTCTAATAAATTGATTATTCATGAATGAGAGATTGTGAATGTGAAATAAATATTTAACAAGTACTTGACTGTTTTGGGATATTTGAATTAGGTGTTGTCAACTGGGCTGCCTGTTTTGCGAGCGAGAATTTTCCTTCTACCTTTAGCCGTCTCGCTAATTCACCACCTGGGTAAATGATGGTGCTTCTTTCTTTCACCTGATTGCGGATTTCTGAAATATTTCAATAATAACATTGATTATCTTGAATTTAGAAGACTAAGATAAATATTTAGACAATTACTTGACTGCTGTGAATATTTGAATTAGAGTTTGTTAGTCTACAGGCTGATACGTTAGGAGCCAGAATTTTCTTCCACCATTTGCCCGTACTCATAATTCCACCACCTGAGGTGGGCTGGCTTCAGGCGACGGGTGGGCTGTCAAGCGACGGTGGTGGAGGTGGTGCCGAAACATCCTTCAAAATAGTATAATTAAACAGATTCAATTACATTAATAATTTCCCTTTCATGACAATACGCGTTTCATACTTTTTGCAAGTTTTTTGTATTATTAAAACTCACCTTACATGACTGCAGTTACTGGTGGTTATTAAAGATGATGTTGTAATTGTGTAGAATTCGATGCCATGATGATGAATTAAGTTTGTAGGTGGTCCTGTATTTAAATTGACCCTGCTCCTGTACAAACAAAATTACATGATCAACTCATTAATCACATAATAGAGATTTTCAGCAACGGAACGTGACATGACAGAATTTAAGTTTTCATAGAAAGAAGATGTGCCTGCAACTTTACCGAGGTGATTCATCACTGCGAAAGACGTCAAGTCCCTCGCCAAGTGAAGAACAAGGACTCGGAGTATCCAAGAAAAGCTTCAATTCTATTCCTTATGCGACCCCTTCTCTTCTCATATTTGCTTGTCTCCATACTTGTAGCTCGACGTCGGCTGCTTTCCCTGGCTTAGCATCTGGGTTCAACATCCACCATGATGACTTCCCGTGCCTTCGTTCTGGACCCTGATGAATTGTTGTGCAGGGACAGGTTGTGCCGAAAAGAGTTCTGTAAACACAAAAGACATATTTTAAGAGTTATGACTGCGGAAAATTATATTAAATTAATTGCAAGCTGCAACATTCCAAGCGTCACCTAAAGCCCATCATTAACTATGCTTGCCATTCACATCCCGTTTCCACTGTACGCAAATGTGTAGCTATATACATTCTTATCAAAATATCTTCCCAGAACATTCTTTTATATAAACAAACATCAATTCCTACAACTGGAGATCGATCAAAATATTCAGAATCGTCTTTCTTGCAAATCTCGAACGCGCGTTCAAGGTGTGTGATATTTATATCCTATTTAGTATTTATCTGGTAAGCTTACCTGCAGTACGTGTAGAGCATTGTTGAACTCTGTAACATGAAATGGAATAGGTATTTGAAACGATTTCCAGTTCCAAGGAGAAACTGATGGAACTTGATTTATCATGAAGATCTATAAGAAAGAAAAAAAACTCACAAAACATTTTTTTTAAATTTACAAATTACCTCACATTGGAGGTAAGGGGGACACCCCACCTCCAAATCCTCCTTCCTCGCACGCATGGCACGGGCACGAACGGATGGAAGGTGGTGGTGGTCACACAGAAAAAAGATATTAAATTTTAAAATAAAAATCAATAAATTTTAAAATAAAATAATATGAGCAAAATTTAGAGCTGAGAACAGTCAGAGATTTTTCGCATGAGTGATAAATACCCGTCACTTATGCGAAAGTCTCTGACTATTCTCAGCTCTATTTACGCCCATGGCAGACATTTTGCCAAAATTTAGAGCTAACAGCTCAAAAGGAATGATGGTAAAGTTAAAAAACATTGCCATCACCCTCTTGAGCCGCTTGTTTTGGTAAAAAATCAGCTGTACCTACTTTACTGGTCAGATACTCTTGACCAGTCAGGCAAAGAAAACAAAGCCAAAGTAATATGCATAGTAATATGCATAGTGTGTTATGTACATATATGGTACTAGCAGCCAGGAGACGGGCCTTGCCCCGTGAAATATGTTGTTATATGTATTCTTTCATAAGTATTTTAAAGAGGCATTAGCAGATTCTAACAAATATATGCAAAATTTGATCCGATTTACTACATTAAGAAAAAGAACCTCATTGTACAGCTTCGCTGCTAATATTCTGTTACATGACTTAGTGATTTCGAATTCAAACCAGACCGACAGTCCAGTAAAGAAATTCAATTTTTGAATATATAGTCGCTATGAAATTCATCGCCCATTACGGCTAATTAGAAATGAATGTCAGTCGAGCCATCAGAAGCCTTTTAGATACGCGTTCGCGAAGTATTTGATTTTTCGTTATCCAAATTTGGTTCCTTTCAGAAAAGAGCCAAAAGAAGTAACTTTTTTATGTAAAATGCTCCACATCTGCGAAAAAAAGCCTATAAGCCTTAAAGTGCACATGATCAAGTTGGTTTAGACAAAATCAAAAAGCATGTTCTTGTTAAACAACTCGTCGCGCTTCTATCAACATATCGCACAATTTTCTGTCATTTAAAGTAAAACTTCCAGGGTACTTCAAAGCAAGTATATTTTTGAAGTTAGTGTCGTTATATATATTTTCAGAGGACACTTATAGTTATTATTTATTTTGATGAGTTGCAGGTATCTTATACACCAGCACACGACGTTGATGGTTGGATCAATAAATTTAGTTATATAAATTTAATTGTTGACCCTGTTAACATTTTTGTTGGTAAACTAATAGACAACTATACCATGATTTTTTCATTTTTTATCAGCTCGAGGAACTTAAGTTGCTCATATAAACTAAAAATGACAGTCCCTTGAGACGTCCGCAAACTCTCTTGGTTTCAAAAATATATTCGACAACCCGAAACACTAAATTGATTTCTTTCAGGAGGGAGCCAAAGAGAATGAGAATTTTATGCAAAATCGTGAAAATGTTTAAATATGGCTTCATTCACATATGAAATTTAGAATTATTTAGTGCTTCCAAACCAAAACGACAACAATTCTGTTGCAGCGCAACCTTTGCGATTCTAACGGTATATTGCATGATTCCCAGTCACACAAAACCTGCTCCTCCGAAGGAACTACATTTTTGAATTTAGTAATTCCAAAATACTTAAATTTAGTCACTTTTCATTGGCTCGAGGAACTTTAGTTATTCATCCTAATTAAAAATCGATGTCATTCGCGCTGATTGTGACTCCTTTACATTTCATAAACATACTTGGTGGCCGTATATAACTTTTTAGTTTCCTTCAGGAGGGACACAAACTAATGTAATTTTTATGCAAAATCACTTAAATTGGCCATGGTACCATGAAAAAATGAATATGATCTATTTGTTGTGCACAAAATCAAACAACCCTACTCATGTTGTGCAAAGTCTCCAATTCTAATGACATATTGCATGTTTTCCGGCGTAAAGCATTAAAACTTCCAGCGTCAACCAAAGTTACCCTATTTTTGAATTTAGTATATCTCAAAATACTGAAATTTTGTCATTTTTCATTGGTGCCTGGAACTTTAGTTATGCGTATTAACTAAAAATCGATGTCATTCGCGCTGATTGTGACTATTTCACATTTCATAAACATACTTGGTGGCCGTATATAACTTTTTAGTTTCCTTCAGGAGGGACATAAACTATTGGAAAATTTATGCAAAATCACATAAATTGGCCATATTATCATGCAAAAATGAATAGGATCTATTTGTTTTGCACAAAATCAAACAGCCTACTCTTGATGCGCAAAGTCTCCCGATTCTAATGATGTATTGCATTTTTTTCTGCGTAAAAAATTAAAACTTACAGCGTCAACCAAAGTTACCCTATTTTTGAATTTAGTTTATCTCAAAATACTGAAATTTAGTCATTTTTCATTGGTGCGTGGAACTTTAGTTATGCGTATTAACTAAAAATCGATGTCATTCGCGCTGATTGTGACTATTTCACATTTCATAAACATACTTGGTGGCCGTATACACCCTTTTAGTTTCCTTCAGGAGGGACATAAACTAATGGAAATTTATGCAAAATCACATAAATTGGCCATATTACCATGCAAAAATGAATAGGATCTATTTGTTTTGCACAAAATCAAAGAGATAACTCTTGTTGCGCAAAGCTTCCCGATTCTAATGATGTAATGCATGTTTTTCTACGTCAAAAATTAAAACTTCCAGCGTCAACCAAAGCAACTCTATTTTTGGAAATAGTGTCGTTATATATATGATACATAGTGGTATCCTTATCATGATAATGATGATTTAATTTGACTTACAACATTAACACACAGTTTGAATTGAAAAACCCATCCCTTGTTTAATCCTTTACTTATATATGCTAAGGAGCTTTTTGAAACCTTTGTTAAAGGGTGGTTTTATAAATCATACCTTTAATACTTGGACATAATGGAACATAAAACATCAAAACATTTTTTTCACCATTGGTTTGTCCTTCAAAATATCCTTAAATTAGTGTGCCTAAACACTCATAGGGAAAGTAAGCAAAAGATTCATTGTGATATCAAACGGGATTTTCAGCAAGGAAAAGAAATTAGTCCCATTAAAACTAAAAAATGGAGTTGATATTTTCGCACGTCTCAACGCGTTTGCGTAACGTTTACCAACCTTATCCTCAATCAAATGCGGCACCAGCACATCATTCAGTTTTGTAGAGTTTACTGCAATACTTGACGAAAATAGAACAAGAATTAAAAATATTGTCAAACAAACCACCGACAAGCTTGTGAGCATAAAAGAAATCGCTGAACTAGTGCGTTCCACTGAGAAAAGTACAATTACAGCATAATTTGAAATGGCCCAGATAAGTACACCTACGCTGTAAATAATAAAGATTAGCCACCCAATATTCTGAGACCAGAGCTGTGCATGCATCACAACTTCTCTTTGAATTATCACTATTTTAAAAATTAAATGCTCGAATCTTTGCTCATTTCTTCTTCGACATTGAAACGGAGGTAGGAAATTTTGAACATGTTTTCTTGTAATTATCAGCATAAAATTTCCTATATGAAGCACAAGAGCAAGGTGCACGAGTGTGAAGGTAAACCATCGGAATTTTAGAGCAACGGGAAAGGTAAAAACTAAAAACCGAACAACGATTAAACATGTGGACCCTACGGAGCCAAAGGAAAAACTTGGTTTATCAACAAATTGAGCCAAAACGTCAAAATTAAAGATAATTCCTATGATTGGCGAAACGGAGGCTAGCAGCGCAAAAGTTAACTCAACTGCGCAAATAGCCATTCCAAGAAAGTCACAGTAGATTGGATTGTGTCGGAAAAGATGCAAACCGTCCAGCTCATCGGACACTTCTAGCATAGTTTTGTACATATCGCTGAAGAGTTCTCCCATTTCCGATCTGTTTTGAGTGTAAAAACTTGCAAATTGAATGATTGTTAAAAAGGTAAATATTTGAATGATGACCGGTAGTAATCTCGCATAAAAGGAATTACTCTGTCGCTCATTAGCTTCCAGATTCAAAATCTTATGAACGTGCAGGATACAAAGCAAAAAACTTATTCCAAAACTGACAGGGCCGGCCCAAATCCAAACTTTCTGCTCGATATTTTTATCCCACTTTTTATCAGGAGTGGGATGTGGTAATAGTTTATATTTTAAGGAATTCCATTTGAAAGGAAATGGAAGGATGGAGTCATATAGCTGGAACGGGATTTTAAAAGCAAACCACTGAAATGGAGTGCTCATATTTTAAAATTTCTTACTAAGATTGATTAAATATAATTCCAAGATGCAACTTTGTTGACCGTCCTCGTAGAAAAAGAGTTTGGCTTTGAATCAAATTATTCCAGAGAATGGGCCCAATAATTTCGTACAATTGCTACATTTTGTTGTATCAAATTACACAAAGTTACATGGGAAGTCTATTAGCTTAAAGGGAATTTTAAATGCAATGCATTAGAATATAATGACCTTTTATATACACTTACATGTATAATGAACGTTTTCAAAATTGGCTCAATAGCTTGACATGTTATCTTAGTTATTGTTTTATGTTGGAAGGATTTAGGTGGTTTATTTCGAAATAGATTGTGCATAATATGGCAATTTTGCTGATACGGTTTAAATTGTGGAATTGTCTTGTTCACAAATTTTGACAACGTACTTCCCCAAATGTTTAATTACCAGGAATTTCCAAAACATGGTACATAATATGAAACACGTTTAACGATCTGAATTATTACATTATCAAAACGTATAATATAACATAAGTAAGCTTCAATTTACAAAACAATTCTGGAAATCTAAATTTTACATCAGGTTAACTGCTCAAATTACCTTAATGAACCATGTTTTCGAATTAGTCGAAAATCGTTTCGTTTATAGAAACATGTTTAAAAATTGCTCCCAATTTTGTTGAAAACGATAGTTTATTTCTTCACGTTTACTTAACTACTTAACTTAAAAGAACGTTGTAGTACATTTTAGAATTCATCGCTAAATGGTGGTTTTGATGTATACTACTCCGAATGTTCTGCTGTCTCCTGAAACGACTGGCGGGTCTTATTTGGTCAACATATTCTTTGTACATCCCGTAATAAAAGAAACGACCCTAAAACATGAACTTTTTTTGCCAAAAGTTTATGTTGCGTGCGCATCGGATTTATATTTTTTATAAGATTGAAACTCCACACTTTTCGATATAGTTCTACAGTTAGTTTTTGGTAAAAAGAGCGCCTTGAAAGCTGCAGTGTTTCCTGCTACCTTAAAATTTACACGAGGTATAAATAAAACCGAATGATTTTTGGTTGCATTAAAGGAATGAAAATCTATGTGTGTAACCAAATAAGCAATGCCAATTTAAGAAACAGTATTGCTGTCCCCTTTCAATTTGATTTAACACATTGCCACTAAATATTAAAGCGTTAAATGTGACACCACAAAAAATTCAAAAATGCTCAAATCAACGTATTGTTTTTCAGATAAATTTAAACTTTTGTAGTTTGAGAGAGCTTCTTCCACATTTTACATCTCAGTTTGTTCTTAAAAATGCAATATTTCTATTTTTATTAGCCACAAATTTTTATCAATACCAAGTTTCTATTCTAATAATTAAAAGTTACTGTATTTTTACAGGAAAAGTGAGCAAAAGATTCATTGTAATTTCTAACGGGATTCCCATCAGAAAAATAAAATTCGTCCCAACATAGCTGAAACACGGTGTCGATATTTTGGCAATGGACAACGTTCTAGCATACCTTTTTCCAAGTTTAAACTTCTGAAGATTTAAACTAACAGTTTCATTTAATTTTCTAGAGTTTATAGCAATATTGGAAACAAACATTACAAGAACAATAAACATAGTAATTCCCGCAATCGATGCGAATCCAATAAAGAAAATAAAAGCTAAGCTGACACTGCTATGGAGAACAATCACAGTGTAAGTCAGTAAGCTCAAGATTAGTAGGCCCAAGCTATAAATGATGAGTATTAAAAAACCAATATTTTCTGACCACATTTGAGTGTGAAAAACAATTCGTCGCTGGATAAGTATCACCTTAATTAGTAAAGTTTCCCACGCATTTCGTTTCCTTTCCGAGGAATTGTATAGTTGCGACTGATACGCAACATACTTTCGTAATATTATCAAAAAATCATTACCCATGTCAAGTATAATTGTAAGATGGAATAGTATAAACGTAAACCATCTAAACTTCAAGATGGCTGGGAATGCATAGAAAGCGTAACGAATTAGAATAAAAATGACCCACAATATTACATGTGTATTATACATATTTTTTTTTGTGAAAAAGGGAGCCAGTGGGTCAAAATCAAGCACGATTCCAAAAAAAGGTAGAAATAGGCCAATTAGGGCAAATATAAATTCAACCACAACAAACGCCATTCCAAGAAAATCCCGGAAAATGGGTTTGGGAGGACTGTGGTTCCATCCATGGAGTTCATTTACTGCCTCAGTCATTGTTTTGTGTGAGTCACTAAAAAGTGCTGCCATTTCCGCTCGATTTTGGGTGTAATAAGTGGCAAACTGGAGCATTGTTCCGAAAGTGAAAATTTGAATAATGGCGAGTAGTAGTTGAACGTAATAGAAGAAACTTTGACGTTTCTCCGGCTCTAACTTCAACAGTTTTCCAACAGAAAGGAGATATAAGAGAGAACAAATTCCAAAAAATGTTGGGCAGGACCATACCCACGCCCTTTGTTTGCGTTTTTGATCAGCCTGTAGTGGATGAGGTAAAAGTGTGAACTTTGTAGGATCCCATTTATAGGGAAAAGGGGACTTTAAATATGTACCATTGAAGTCCAGTGCCCATTTTTAAAGTCTTAATTGCTTCGTCACTTTCCGAACTCTTGCTAAGTAATCAGATACAAATGATAGTCAACTTAAAACCACCAGTAATTCAATTTAGTCACAGTAAAAACACACTTGGGAATTTTAAAATATCTGCTTCTAGAGCATGGCTTGGACTAACATTGGCTTTAGAGCTTTCGAACAAGAAGTACCTAAAATTGAACGAAATTGATTTTTTAGGTTATTAAATATTTCAAGCTTTCGAACATTGATGTTTGGTTGATTGTTCTTCGAATGTTCCAGTTCTTTTAAATAGGTTAAACCTAGGTACTTTCAATATTAAATTTGCCGCGTAACACACATGAAAAGGTTTTATCTAGCCAAACACATATTTTACATGTCTATAATGCTTTTAACTGAAGGAATCCATTATTTATTAAAAGTTATCCGAGGGCTCCGTTACATGGAGAACAGTTACTCAGTTATCAGATACAAGTGATAGCCAATTCCAAAACACCAGTAATAAAATTCAGTCGCAGTTTAAAAACAGAGTTGGGGTGTGTCGAATTTTGTGCTTCTAGAGTCTGACTTTCGATTAACTTAAAGACAAACTGAGTTTGCCCATTGGGCAGTCAAACTGAAAGTACCTTAAATTTCACAAAATGGATTTTTTGATTATATACATTTCCAGCTTTTTCGCATTAATATTTGGTTAAATTTCCTTCCAATGGTTAAGCATACGTTTAAAAAGGATTACAGGAAGGTACTTAAACCGTAAAATATTTTTCATAGGAAACAAAAAAGGCGTTTTTATCTACCTCAACCACTGTCTGTCTGTCTACCTAAGCTCAGCAACCCAATAACCTGTTCCGCCCATGAATGTCGTGACCATGGATTTTTATGGAAACGGGTAAAAATCAATAATCTCGTAATACAAAGATGACTCCTTCCTATTTAAGATCAATAATTTTTTATGGGGTTATGTAGCACAGGTGGTTAAGCTTAACATAATAGGACCCATGACACTCCATGTACTTGACGGGATAGTTGCAGGTTGACTTGATGGACAGTATTTCAGTTTGACAAATTTAATGACATTTGCATCCCCGGGAGCCAAATTTGCATCCTCAAAAGGAGCCAAATTTGGATCCCGGTTTGAAAGGATGCAAATTTGGATCCCTTTTTCTTCGGGTCCAACCTTAGTGCTCTTGGTATATAAAATGCATTATAAACATCGTGATAACACTGCATACAGTCGTTGGACTTAACTAAGTCCAAAGGTGGCAGCAACAAGGTATGCGTAGATTACGAATTTGTTACTTAGAGTAGCCCGTTAACGATTTGGCACCGCTCAGCGGCAGGGAAAAGACGGGGGAAAGTTTTTTTCTTTGGAATCGTCCAAAACATGGTTTTCGGTACTTTTAGACTCGCTGATTAACATGATGAAGCTAGTTTTAAAATTTTGATCGTGGCGCTGCCCAGTGAAGAAACAGCAGCAACGTGAAATAAGTCGTCTGGAGGGCGCAACAATCAATTTTTTTTAAAAACTGACTTTCACCACGTTGATCAGTGAGTTCAAAAGTATCGAAAATCAAGTTTTAAGACTATTCCGAAAAAAACGCCCCATATTCTTCTAGTGGGCTATAATCGCTAAGGGGCTACTTTAATTGACAGATTCGTAATCTACGCATAAAAATCTATTATTCTGCAAATCTTTAGCCAAATCGGCGACAAAAAGTTTGTGCCACCCTTTGGACTTGTTTAAGTCCGCACGATTGTAACATACTAAACAATATTGTCAGCCTTATAAAAATAAGGTTCGGGATGCAAATTAGCATCCCATGGATCCAAATTTGAATCCTTGCATTGTTAATTTTTAATAAAGGCATAATATGTCATGCTAAAAAAGTTTAACGTATTGCATAATTAATTATACGCATTTTAACGAATTTTCAGACCTATACATATTTTTATCTCGTTTCGTTTTGATGATATTGATTTTCGAAATAAATTATCTTTTGAAATTCATTATCTTTCAAAGTGGACGGTCAAAATCTTTTAAATATAGCATACTACAGTACGGTGATTTCTAATTACCGTTACTCTTAAACTAAAAACCGTTACATTTTATTGAAAATTATTTCTCGAATTAGGATGCAAATTAGGATCCCAGGATCAAAGAAAACTTTCTGGAACTGGATTTATTCATGAATACAACATGAATTAATTCAGCTAATATGTTGTTTATGCAAAACTGAATACAAAAAGCAGCTCAATACTTTATTAAATAAAGTTAATTTCATCCAAAATAGTGATGCATCTATGTAAATGTGTAGAAAAACCACTTCACAAAAATATCGTTCATTGAGAGGAGTAAAAGTCAGTCATATCAGGTATCGTATCGTTACTTGACGAGTTCCGTCAAATTTCGTTATCATTATAATTGCAACATGCAACCTCATAGCTTTAACTACAGTATTTAGTGATAAAATGTAGGTAGTCGAATCAATAACCATTATATAATGGTCACTATACTATATAGTGACCTTCAGCTTGTTACAAATAATGCTCATGAGCATAATGCGTTATCTTCTCATCTCAGCTATATGGAACGTATTATTTTTTTCAAAACACTCCAAACAAAGTGTTTACAATACGCTAGGTTCTAATCAGTCATTCATTGAAATTTAGAAAGCTCAACTGAAACCCAACTTGTGACTTGCACAAACAAATGTGTTATCAACCTGCTTATTAAGTATTTTTATGCACATGTCTATGAATTAAAATGCACGCAAACGCAATAAAGATCCTATTCATGCGGTTTGTCAAAATCTTTATCTGTTGACTAATTCTGATGTCATACTGCCGTATCACTTGCCACCTTACCTTTGTCAATTTGTTTAGGCGATATTTATA
>LJIJ01003467.1:0-11379 GCA_001718145.1 Orchesella cincta | reverse complement strand
CCATTCCTGTCGATTATATTCCACGTGTTTGTCCATGATAGATTGCATGATATGTTGTTGGTACCCATGAGAAATTTCCAATTTTCCATAACGCTTTCAGGTTCACTTTAACTGCTTGTGAGTTCCAAAAGGATGAATGGTTATCTTTTGAATTGCCAGTCATGTCGATAACAGGTTCACTAGGTACTCTGGTCAGTGGTTTACTGTTGGGGGGCTTGGTAGAGGGAGGTACGTCATCCGTGATAGATATTTTCTTTGGATATTTTTTTAACTGATGACAGTTTCGAAACACAGCTTGTTTGTCCTTTTTAGATTTTAACTTCACAATCGCAACAAACTGGTCGGCCTTCTTTGCTTTTTAACTTGCACTTCTTCGACATTTACGCTCACATTTAGATCTTTTGTCAATTATTTTCTTCTCCTTGTCTGTGGCTGTTATTAAGAAGCAAATATTATCTGGCAAGCAGAAAGGCGGTAGTAGTAAGTGATTTTCAAAGCAGTGCGCTGATGGCAATTCATTTACTAAGTGACAATGCAAAATATTAATTTCACTGGTAGTTTTTTCATCGGTGGCTTTCTTAAGTTACAAAGTGAAACTGTAAAAAACTCATCTGTTTTTTGTCAGGTGAAAATCCCAGGTTCTAAATTATGCCGAACTGCTGAAAAATAACAAAAGTTTTTCTTTTTCCTACACGCACACCGCAGCCATGACTAAACACGTGTTTTTTTGGAGCAGATAGAGAATAGCATATATTATTAATGCCCGTTTTCGTCAGCAGCAACATGAAGCTAAGCAGCAAAATTTTATAGGTGCAGAGCGCGTCGCGTCAACGCTCATAAAAATAGCAAGAATGTACAAAAGGTGCTCAAAAACCTGAGAAATATATCATCCTACCTTTCATTTTACGCATTGTTCTTCTTACTGTGCATATTTGCAAGGGTACAATATTCGCAGTCTAAAAAGCATTTTGTTCTTTCGTGGCATATTGCCCTACTTACAAATGTGTTTTCACATTTGCTAGACGAATGAAACGGCGATCAATTTCAGTATTAAAACGTGAATGTAATAGATATAGAAATAAACCGAATTGGAGTTAACTTATAAGATTAGGTTTGTGGTTGCCGTGGCCGTGTCTTTATTTACAGCTACCATTAGAATGAAAAATGTCATGCGCTGACTAGCAAATAATATATGTTTTGGCTTTATCCCTTACTGCCCCGAAGGGAAAGGTAGCATCAAAAAGCAGCTTAAATACCCAACGTCAACTTGCATTTCTGCTATGAACTGTGAATGTAATCAAAACACCGGTTTAATATTTTTCATTATTATTTGGTGGACTAAAAATATTTTGTTGGACATTCTGTTACCTTTTCAAGTTGCGGCATTTTACAGAGGAATATTCGAAATAACGTAGCAGTGTACATTTTTCTTAACAGGTTTTAAAAACTTGTAAGTGTGCCATGAAGGTATCGAACAATGAATTTCAAGGAGAACTGTAACCAGTGTAACCTTTTCTTTTCTTAGAGAAAAAGAATCACAACAACTAAAAGGCATCGACATTGCTTTAGGGAGAAGGGCTTTTTTTATCTCTTTACATGAAACTAGCTACAAATAGCTTCGCATATTTTCTTATCTGCCTTTAAGTTTAAGAGGATAAAGAAAGGATGGGGCTAAAAATACAAATTTCGACAGGTAATTGGAATTTTGTAACAATCTGAAACTGTTTGAGTTTTTGAGAAAGGAGTAAAGGGCTAATAGAAATGCCTTCCATCATAATTGTTTGTAAACGATGTATTAGCGGTGCATATAGGATTTTCATTGCATTGTGCATCTCATTAAAAGAATGATAAATTCGTGAAGCTTCTTTCTCCATATGAATAGCTGTGAATGTAAGCAGCAGGCGCTGAACCAAAATAATATTTAAGTAATTCATGCAATGGGTTGTTTCAGAGGTAAACTAACTAGTCGCAAAGCGTAAGTTGCCAAAGAACAAGAACAGAGCATTCTTCTTTCAACTGATGAACAGAATCGGATGCAGTTTTTTATAAAAATAAAGTGTGACTTGGTTCCTGTTTTCAGCACCACAATGCACACTTAAGTCTGCATGTAAAATGGTAAAGGTAGAATACTGAAAGTACAGAGAGGAACGTGTCTACAGTCTTACATGAACGGCATGTTCCTATATCACATGTTATTCTACAAAAGTTAGTAGGCCCTGCAGCCTGAGCCGGCCATGAAATGTGTTTGATTTCAATGACAATCTACCAGAAAATTTTCTATGGCAGCATGAAGGTACCGTTGAGGGCGCATTTCTAAAAAAAACAAAATCCTACCTGCTTTGTGACCAACAATATTAATAGCACCAAAGGAACTCAAAGTCAGGGACATGATTCCGAGAAGATGGGTTCGGAATTCCAAGCTGTTAATCCGTTCTAAGAGGTAAAAGCTACACCAAGCTTTCGGTCTATTTAGCTGTTAACAATAGAGTAGCTAAAATAGAAATAACACCAGAACAATGAAAGTTATTAAATTCCGTGAAAAGTGAAAAAAGAAGATTTTTTAAAATGCATGCTGCTTTGAAATATGATGTAAAGGTACATTTCAGTGGACCTTGTATAAATACGGCTGCAGACACATCAGGAAAATCATGTTATTACAGTTTTGTCAGCCAGAGTGGATTGACCATGTTGTCACGGTTCGGCAGCCCAAGCGATGCTATCAAATGGTTGATTTTTCGTTTGGTCGCTCGCTGCAAATGGTAAGCACTTTTAAAAATAAGTTGTAACTACGTGTTGTTAGAATTCAGCATGTTGGAAGGAAAATTTGTTAAATTTATTTAGATTGATTTTTATTTTTTTTCTTGCAGCGGTGGACATGGAAACTTCTTCATGTGTACAAGTTGTCAATTTGCAGCATCAGGGAAGAAGCACTGAAGGAAGAGGCTTCAGATAACGCAAAGGAAAAGAGTCGTTTGGCATTTTGTTTCCCAATAACGGAGCTGATGTGGTTTCAAAGTGTAAATAAGGTTCACAGAAATGTTTCTTATTTTAAGAGTTAGGAATACACTATATTCGGCATGTTGCAATGTAAAGCAATCAACCGCTTTTTACATCAACTTAGATAGTTTTCAAAAATTACAAATACGAATTGAATAAAAACTTTTGTCCACTCATGTAAACATAATTGAGTAGCAAAATGAAAATCAGTGGTATAGTACTTTGGTTTTGTTAGTAATGTATTAGATTCGGCAATTTAAAGTGTCCAATTTTATCATTAAACTTTCTGTCCTAAAATTTCGTAAACAACAATATTTATGGTAGAGCGACGGTTTTGCAACCAGTTGCAAACCACATGTAACTCTTCTTGCAATGTATGCAAAAGGTTACTCGTATTATATTACTAATAACTGATCAAACCTAACCTGAACTGAGGAAGATGATGAGATCCTTGACCCTTTGGATCAGTCCTTCTCATTTTTGCATTGGCGTATTTGAGCTGTTTTATGCCTCACAGTAAGGTTTAAGGTTTAGAAAGGCTAAATGGATTGTGGGCTCAATGTTCAAATTTTGAAAGCGTATCAATTTGAATATGAGAGTGCGACAGCTGTTTTAGGCAATTAATACATTAATCTTTACATTTTGTTTGTGTCGTAATCAAATACTGCACTGTCATGCAGTGTGGATTTGTATTTGTAGCGTTGTTTATGTCAGTTTGCAAATGTGAAAAATATATTAAATATTACCAACGTGATGTGTAATATTTAACTTTATTCCGTGTAATTTCTTGTAGTGGCTTCCGAGTATTTATTTTGCTAAAACATTTGTGACAAATAAAGGAACACGATAACCTTATTAAGTTTTGAAAGTTACTGTTATCATGCACTATCCCAGTTGTCTGTATTCACAACAACATACCGCACTAAAATTGCATCTAATAAATCATCAGGGTTCATCTTGCAAGAAGTTTAAATACTTTTTTATCGAATGTATTTACATAACAAAACACACTTTTCAGCCATTCAAATGCAAATACAAAGGTCATTGCTGCATCTGTAATCTCATCAGCGTAATTTTTGCTCGTTGTAAATAGGGTTCCTTTTAATTCTCCATTCTATAAATTGACAGAAGGGTGGTAGCGATAGCTGATGGTCAAAGCAGTAAGCGAATGGCGATTTATTTACTAATAAAGCTCTAAACATCAATTTTACTTTCAATTGTTTTCATCAGTGGTTTTTAAGTTAAAAAAGAACGAAATTTTTGGAATACATTTGTTTTAAATCTAATCACAGCTTTCTATAGGCCAAGACCATGCTGAAGGAAATAATCGACTCGATTTGTTTTTGATTGGCAAATAAAACCATCCCTAAGCACGTGAAATATCTTTAGGAGCAAAATGAATGATAGAACATGGCGAAAATCACTCTTCGTCAGCAGCAACATAAAATCTGATAGGGAAATCAATATCTACCTCGCAGTAGCTTCAACCTCATACATGAATGTTACAATAGGTACTCAAACTTTAAAAATATATCCTGCATCATTTCCTGCTTCTACTTATGTGCAAATTTGATGGGTTCAACATTCCGGTCTCAAAGCTTTTTTAAGTCTTCTTATTTCTTGCATTTAACCAACGCTTGTATCAGTATTCATCATTTATCAGACACATCAATTTCTTATTTCCTGCAGCATACTAAGTCTTCAATGATTTCATGTTAGTTTTTGTATTATGCACAAGTAAAAAAATTGGTTTGCACTAGCCAGACCAATGAAATAATCAATTTTAGCATTACAAATGCAAATTAAATACAGTGTAATGAACCGAATTCGGAGTCAGCAGAAGCAATAGGCTTTCCTTGACCATGTCTTTCATTTACAATTCTTATTGAATGACAAAAAATGTCTTGCATTGGGTAGCATACTATATATTTTCGGTTTATTCCTTATTGTGAAGGAAAGCCAATGAGGTAACTTGAGAAAGCCGCTTGAATACCAGCCTAACATACATTTTACCTGAACTGCGAGTGTAATCAAATCACGAATGAATATTTCATTAATATTGGGTACACCAAAATAGTTGGACATTCTATACAATTCAAGTTGGCAGTATTTCAAAAAGGGAAATTCGAACTCAGTTGTGTAACATTTTCTTAACAGCGTTTTTAAAAACTTTTGTAATCTGCATGAACGTATCGAACAATAAATTTAGAATACTTGAAACCTATTTTTACTCGTAAAGAAAAGGGATCAAAGTAACTATTTAAAAGGCATCGACTTTTATTGAGAAAGTGGTTATTTATTTTTTAATCTTTTAAATGAAACTCTAGCGCAAATAGTTCTACTTTCTTATGTCTTCAAGTTTAAATTAGGATTTAAAAAAGGATTCATAGAAACGTTTACAAATTCAGATAGAAGATTGGAATTCGTGTAACAATGAAACGTGGTTCAAAATTCTTAAAATGGCCTTAAAGGATTAAAATAAACTCTCTACAAAAATGGTTATGCATGCGGTTTTGAGCTTGCTGAAGAGGTATTTTTTCATCCACGGTCATTGCTGAAGCACCTTTCTTTGTCAAGTATCACAACATGTAGTACACACAATATAAATAACTGAATAAGTAGAGAAGCCGTTGCAGTACAATCTTAACCCTGGGGAAGAGAAAATCACGATACTTTGCTCCGTGTTTCAGTTTCAGCACGGACTAACTGGCTGGCGTTTGGCCGTCTTGCTCATCAAACTAAAGATTGAAAATGGCATAAGTTTGATTTACATAAATATTTATTTAACATAATCGAACTTTCCGTTATCAACAATTTTATGCTGACCAAAGTGAAATTGCTAATTTATTTGGAATATCAATTGCTTTTGCTTTTTAGGAAAGGCCAAAACTGTCAAGATGACATGCATGGGAAATCGTCTGAATCCTCAGCTTACCTGGCCCAACAATTACCAGAAAAGGAGCCACTGCAGTTGCGAAATACAATGAGAAATGGATAGGATTCATCGCAGGGGAAAAACAAGCCATCGGTCGGGTTATCTGGCAAATTTGAGTCAATTAGCGTACGAAATGTACTAATTAATTCAACAGATATACTACTTTCGCTCTTCTGTTTTTGGGTTTGCAAAACGACCTTGTGCTGCAATGTAACGCCGTGCAGTCGCCGGTTATTTAGAAAAAAAAAAAAAAAAAAAAAAAAAATTTAATTAATTTGTATTTTGGTATAACTAAATTTCAATTTTCAGTGCAAATAATGTTGCAAAATTCATTGCGGTACAGGTTGAGTTTCTCTTATTGTTACAACTACGTCGATAGTAATTCTGCGAGCATACAATAATTTAGCAGCCGCATTTCTTTGAATAGTTGGTTGTATATATTTAAAGTAATGCAATCTACGTCATTACTATCATAAGCACACATTAGTTAAACATGTTACTTTTTCTTCAGTTATCGCCGACTAGATTGTAATAACTAATTTTGTACTAACCGCTATCAGAGTATTTATTTTACACATTTGAACTAAGCAACATTGTGTTTTCAACAGTTAAATTAGTATTTGTTTCGATAAAACTGTCCAACATTTCAACAAATACTTGTTTCTTTCCTACTGACATTTGTTAAATAGGAATACTAGCTCAATTTTAGAAACTTGGGTTCTTTAGCCATGTTTAGCTATAGGTGCACCTTTTCTGCCAATGTATGCAAGAGTTCGCTAATTGTTACTAAAATAACCTTTACCCCATTAACTATAGAGAACAATGATTGGATAGGCAGTACGTAGAAAATTCAAACTCCCCGATAACGATAATAGAGGTTTATATCTCAATCTTCCCGCATGTATTTAACTGAAGCCTCTCAATCCAAAGTTATCTCAGTACTGGAAATTAACCTCACCTACTACTCAGTTAATGTTTTGGAATATTCTTGTATTTTTCTTCGTTAGCACAAGGCGTCTGTCCGCATGCGTACTAAAATGTACTAAACTTTATGTATATGGTAAAAAATTCATTGTTCAATTCAAATTTTGAAATGTATCAGTTTGAATAAATCAGTTTCAAAATAACGCCTTTAGACAAAATGTGACCAATATAACAACACTACTTTTTACCTTGTTTTGCTAAATCCTGATTGATGAAGAATTTGTAAATTTATTAGTTGTGGCAATAATTCAATTTTGTTCCGTTTTAGAAGGTTTCTAAGAATAAATGGGTTGTTAAATTCAAATTCTGAAAAGTATCATTTTGAAAACGTGTACGCTAGCTGGTTTAGCGTTTAGTGCATTTTTAATGTAACGTATGCGTGTATCTTCAAAAATATACTACAATGATAACATTAATGTGAATGGCAGATGTGTTATTTTTACAAACTTGTTAAATAAAAGTTTATTCAACCATCTTATTATTATGGAGTTGTTCTGCATTTCAGTGTCATTTTGTTTTCTTCCAGCTTCTCAATATATGTGAGAGTTGAAATTATTTTCTTGCAATTAAAATAATGAAATTAATTCTATAAAAATGTGGTAGTAAGTTTCCTAACGAACTTCATGCATACTCAATAATTCACGTCAAATTTGCAAATACAGGCAAGCAAAAAGCACTTGTTCTCCATGAATAGGGATGTATTGTATATGCAGATTAACAAAGTAGCTAGATACACTTGCGTAAAGGCTTTTGTTTATTTGAGGCTTCTTGATAAAAGGCTCATGGTTGTTTGAGGAAATAACATTTTATTAGAAAGTTCTTTTCGTGTGCTACACAGACATAATCAGTATCCTGTTCTAGCGTTGTCACAAACCTCTCACTAAAATCAAAAGAGGTCATCAAGACTTACTACGATGTCATTTCATAACTGTTTCTGTGGCACTACATGGAATAAGAGAATAAAAAATCGATTACTTTATAGACAGATAGATATGCAGATGCGATGCTATGCGATGGTTATTCAAATGTTTGAAGGCCATCAAATACATTATTATTTGCTCATGTTACTTCATGATGATTATTAATACTAATTTGATTGTTTCTGAAACAGAGCCAAGTGCAAAGAACGAGCTTTAGTGACTAATTGTTCAGATAGTTTATATTCTTGTTTTTATGATTGAGATATGTGTAAGATTTTTTACTAGTAATTCTTCCAGTTCATATGGGGCAAAATGTAACGAGCAAACTCACAAGGACAATGTTATCCCGACTCTGTCGTTTTCAACGATTCACAGAACTCTTGATAATAATTTGCTAAACAAAACTTAGTAGACACAGAACTTCTGTGCCAAGGGGAGGCGTAATCAATGAAATTTTTTCTTTAGGATTAAAGATTAGAGATTAGTTTTGGTATTTGAGTTAATCAGATTATGGATTAATTGTTTATTTAAGAGAAAAGTATCTGGATTATTCATTAAGTGTTTTATTTTTTCACCTGATTTTAATGATTACAAGATTAATTAATCAGATTAGTTATCTAACAGTTTATAGTTTTTTCAAATGTTATTAGAATACATAGTAAGTGTAAAGCTTCTCTTATTTTCGTGTTACACGGCCTCCCTAGAATCCCTTATATCTGCCCTTAGAATGAACGATTTCAAAAACGACATTAGCCGTCAAGCCACTAAGTGTAGCATTCTCTTTTACCATTTGAACAAACTTCATTGTGAACAAGGAATTTGATTTGAAATTTAAAATATGAAAGCCTAAATATTAAATCAACTCTAAAATATGAAAACGAAGATTCACAATAGGAGAGTGTTTTCAAAAGGAAAAACAGTACGAAAACGCAAAAAGACATGCCTGAGAATGTAGTAGTTTAGGATTTGGTATTTTAAGCTATGTCAAACAGATGCGTCGTTTTACAGTAAGAAACGACTATGCACTGCATTTTTCAACAAAAAAATCAAATCATTCTTCTGATTAATTAATCATTAGCCTTCCAGTTGGGATTAGATTTATAATGATTATAGCATTAAGTCACTTAGTAAAAATTTATCAGATTAATTGATTACTGATAATTTCTGAATCTCTTCATCTCAGATTACTGATTACAGAAATTATTTTTTTTGTTTTTTTTTTTTTTTTTTTTTTTTTTTTTTTCTTTTTAATTAATCAATCAATCCGATATTTAGATTAGATTACCTAATCAAACGATTACCCACCCTCGCTTCTGTGTGCTGCTCAGTTTTTTAAAATTTGAACAGAAATTAAGTACTACTTTTTAAAAAGCGTGTTTTATAATCCATCAACTAAGCAGGTAATCGGCAGTGTTGGTTTCTAAAAATGAATGCAAACGCAATGTAACTTAACTGTTTAATTGTTATGGCTATCAAAATAACAATGCTCATTAAATACATTTTGATAAAATTGTTTTAAGTAGTCAAATCATCTTTCATTTATGCGCATTGGTTTTCATATTAGTTTAAAAAAGTTCAGTCTTAAAACTAAATACATTTGACTCACGGCGCAAAATCCATGGAAATCATGTTCACAAAACAAATCATGCCACAAGTACAAAAAAAGCGTGAGCTTTTCTTCATCGTTGCCATACCAAGAAGCACTTCTCGATGAACAGATTCGTGTGTGTCAATGCTACACTTGATAAAAATTGAAATTTAAGAATACAGGAGTATGTATAGCTATGCATTTGAGTGTACTCGTCCCTTGAGAAGAATGCGTTTCGAAATCAACAGGTTTCGTTGCATGTGCACATAACGCAAGCATTTTGGCAGGACAAGGACAGTAGCTCACCTCAAAAAAACCGCGAAGCACTCTACCTTTTGCTGCAATGCTTTAAGCCAAGCAAACTCGGAAAGGAAAATGTAATACGGTCAGTTATCTTAGCGGATTCACAGAAAACCTCTTGCCCAATAAATTTCCAAAACATAATCTAGTAGACGCATCTAACTTTGGTGCGGCTGCTCAGTTTTTAAAATTGCATTTCGCCTCTAAAAAATTGAGTACCAGTTTGAAAAAATGCGTTTCATAAGTCCGTCAGCACCTCCCACCCGCCCAAACAGGAAATTGGCAATGATAGTTTTTAAAAAAAATATTTACATATTTAATGTATTTTGATGAAATTAATTTGGAGGTAGTCATATTGAATGTTGTGTATTTCTATCATTGATTTCATTCAGATTGAAAAACCACTTAATAACTAAAATGCATCTACATCTACGCCAAAAACGTATCGATGCTCCAAAATTTTAAAAGTTGATCGAATAAAACGTCTTATAAAAAACTTTTTTTGTTGGGTTCAGGTGCATATTGACGCAACTCTCTTTCTGAAAAAATATAACGCCGAACTTAAGTGAATACATTAGTTCATATAAAGCCATTAATAAAAGCAACATATGCCTACCTGTCAATATTATATGATCACAATCGCAAGGCCCCTGCCAAAAACGTGCCTCAATTACGCAAAAGTTATCGTTGCACCATTGCTTTTACATTTTTATGTCATGATATTTTAAATGGATATGACTTGCCAATCTGAGCATATGCCAATAATATTCCTTTTTCATCTACCCGTCCTATCGACACTTTGGAGTGTTCAGCTTGGATTCTGCACATTCTTGTAGACCACTGAAATCTAGAATGAATTTCCTATAAAACTATACATTATGCACCTGTATAAATAATGTGTTGACAGTACCCCAATCGAACGAAGTGATCAATACCAGTATGAAAACTTCAAATGAACATAGCGACGCGTTCGAAATAAACTGATATAACTATACATATATTTTTGATTAAAATTTAGCTCATTTCATGCAATATGCGAGCTTACAGATATTACCAAATGTTAATCCTGATAATTGTCCACAACCGACGAAATTTTTTTCTAAATCAAAAATTCGAATTGCTTTCTGATACGAAACTTAAGTCACGAAGACATCGCACACTTTACAGGATTATGCCCAAGGAGATCAATATTATGTCATTCGTGTGGGCTCTTAAAAATATAAGATTCTATTCAAATAATTCTTTTAGCCTCATAGCTTCCATCATGGACAACCTAAAAATGTTACCGTGCTGACTCACAAGATCCATGCCAATCTTGGAGAAGATCTGCGCTTCCGATTCACAGACTTCCATCTCGGCAATTTGCAAAAATACCAAACAATGTTGTAGAGACAATCGTGACCGGCTGCCGCGCCTTTTTTAGTCAGTTACTTGTAAAACGAGTGTGCGAACAAAAACTGATAAAAAAATTCGGAAGTTTTCAAGCTCCGGCTTCAAGAAGAATTTTAAAAGTTCGTTCAGAATAATAAATGAGTGTTTGCCAATCTGTGCTTCATAATGCTCATTAAGAAATGACGCGTTTTAATAGGAATTACAAAAAACCGGAAGTAAAACTTGTGAAAATGCAATTAAGTACTGTAATATTCTAAAATCAA
>LJIJ01003466.1:0-18951 GCA_001718145.1 Orchesella cincta | reverse complement strand
GTCGGTTCCACCGACGTTTAACAGGACGGACGTAACGTTCCAAGCATTTTGTTTTACGTATTGTTATTATGTGATTGTACCAAGATTAGAATTGTGTTGAAACTCGCAACCTTTTCAAAAAATAATAGGCGGAAAACGGTGAAACTGGTCGCGTTCCACGGACGTACAATGACGACGAAACACGTCAGTGTTATTAAAACATATGGAATTATTTGACCGAATGTATGTCAATCGTAATTTGCAATCGACAAACTTCTAAATTTTTACAGTGCTTCTGCAGGTGCAATCTGTGAGTAATAATCATTATGGCATTATGTATCAACTCCTCACTTAATTATTGGATCAACGGGAGTTCGATAATGTGCATTTCCAATTTTGTGAAAAAAATTAATAGGCTCAAACTAATTTATAATTAGTAAAAAAGAAACATAACCAAACCAAACCAAACACTATTGCCCAGCAAAAACTTCGAACAAAAAAGGAGCAAAAAGAATGTTGCTTTCCCCCAAGTTTCGAAACCCATGACCACGATTTCCTGTGGTCAGTTTCGGACTTCCTAACCTTCTATTTGCCCACATTATAGACTTAAGCAGAAAGCTTGGCGAAGAAAATGGTAATTCCTACTTAATGGCCCAAATGCTGAAATTTTCCAAAAACCAGCGAGAGAAATAACATTCGCTTGTCATTATATATGGATTGTCCAGAACAATAGTCCGTTTTATGGATAAAAACAGTGGTTTAAAAACGTTTTCTTGACGTATAAACTAAAACTTTAAGTAAAATAATTCTCGGATAAACCAAAATTTTCAGAAGATTTTTGAAAGTTACTGATAACTTTGGAACTTAAAATTTGCCAAAAAAACGTTTATGTTTGTAAATATTTTATAAAACTACCCCACCAAAATTCAAAGTTGGACGGAGTTATGTAGAAAAGCCAAAACATAAATGCAGATTTAATTTTTTAACCCAATAGGGTGGGAATATTTTCAAACGTTCTACTTAAGTTATGGGCTTATTCAGATTGAGGAAACATTAAGGATTTACCTATGTTTTGATGTTATGACTGTAAATTTAGGATATACTACTGGTTTGGATAAATAACCATGAAGCGGTTGGAGAACCCCATTTAAAAAAAACGCCCCTCAAGTTGTTGTAATTTTTGCCATTAAGAAATGCCATAGACTCTGCGAGAGGGATGTTGGCAATAACGTGTGGTATTCAAATGAGTATGAAAAAAATACAAATTGAATTAAAAAAGCTTATTCATAGTGAACTGAATATTAATTCGTTAAACGTAATTTTTTAACCTTTTGTTTTGTAGGATGGTTCCGTGGAACCACGGCGAAGTAATCGGACGCTTGGCATTTGGGACTCACAACCAAACAGTTTATTTTTTTAGGCTGCCATTTTTGGGATAAAAAGTTGATTTGAAGAGTTGCTGTGTTTATTTTAATAATAGATCTGATATAATGACAACAATTCTGCGTAATATAATAAAAAAAGGCCGGCGATTATATTTATAATAAAGCATGCGAAATCGTTAAAAAAATGAATTCGTTCCAAACAGTAAAAATTGTCTTAAAATTTATTCTAAATTAAATAAATTTTGAAAACTTGAATTTGAGATTGGGTGAACATGATTGGGATATCCGTTTCAACAAATTTGTAAATAGAAGAAACATTCTGCCGTTATTCCTGATAATAAAAACAATTAATGATATTATGTTTTTGTTATTGAAGAGGGATTGATGGCTGGAAAACATATGGCATTTAAAGGGGAAAATTTGCGCTGATTGTTCATGTTTAAAACTAATTCAGAGCACATGAAAAAAAAATCGATTAAGAATACGAGAGATTTTCAGAAATACACCATATGAATATAATACCTAATCTCAACGAACAGTTTAAAAATATTTTATATATAGATATGATCACCGACGCTCAAATCAAGGACTATTACTTCTGATGGAGTAGGATATTGATAAAATATTCGCAGTTTGTTTAGATCGGGACAAGCCGTCACAAGAATGCCCACAACAGATTGTAAATGCAGCGTTTCTCATTGAAACTGGAAGCTGGAGTTCGAAAATATTGAGCAGATCTAAAATATGCCGGAGGTATCAACTCCGATTTTGTAAGCTGTACAAATTGTTAGTAGTTTAACTAAGCTATGCTCCAGTTATCTATGATATTTGACACGTAATATTCAAGGTACACGCAAACAACACAGAAGATTATTTGACTTAGAAACAATTGACTGTTTCAACAATTCAAGAAGCCATGAAGGTACTAGCAAGTGAAGTTGTTCCTAACGCTGATCCTCAAAACGTCAATAATTCTGCTTATCGGCTCGGATTAGCACAGTCGTATTTTTACAGAGTGAGCTATATGAGCATAATCCTAATCTTTCATGTACTTGAAAATTTTCTTATAAAATGCATAAAATATCAAATCTTTGGCAGTTCTTTCTACGAATTTTGGAAAATGATGTAAATCCAAGGTTGAGATCCGGAGCAAATGAAAAGATGATGGCACAAAGATTTCAAAAATGCACCTACGTTGAGTTGGAGCTGGTTTTTAGTCCAAGGACGATCGTTTTTGTGTCAAAATTGAGCATTTGTTACCTCAGGCGTTTGGTTATTGTGATTTTCCTTTAACCTGACCAAGGTTAAAGGAAACTCACACGTAACCTGTTTTCACTCAACAACTAACTGAGCCAGATTTCCTTACCTCATCATGCAGAAGAAATGGATACCAATATCATAATCCCCACCAACAAATCATATTATTATACTAATAGTATATTCAGATTCAACTTTCCTAGATGCTGTGTATTTGCGATTCAAGGTCGGCTGAAGTTCGAAATGTTATTGACAAGATTGCTTTGATTGATAACACACTAGAATGGAACTGATGTAGTTTTTATGTTGATTGCAACTGCTCTAAATCTCATGAGTACATTTTAATGTTTTGTTGGTCGAAGCGAAATGACTCTGCATTTGTAGTCAGACCTCTAAACATTCCAGAAGGATGAAGATCTCCAACGTTTACTTCTGTGCTATTTCCTTCCTGAGTGCAGTATCTTGCATTTCAGGAAGTAATATTTTATTTCTGCAAATTTCAGCTACGCCAAGCCACAGAATGACGATATGGCCCCTTGCGGAAAAGCTGGCTGATGCCGGTCACAAAATTACCTACATATTTCCAAATGAGAAACCAATAGGTTCACACCCAAAAATCGAGGAGTTAACACCAAGTAAAATGGTGAAATTAATGTCAGATTTTGCACCTGGTTTTGACATAAATATAAGGTTAAACGATAAAGTTGATGAGTGGCACCAACAAGTTTTCTCAAGCTCAGTTCAATTCTGTGAAGCTTTATATGACAGTCCTGAAATTAAAAAGTGGTTAGATCGTCCAGGTCTGAAGTACGACCTTGTAATACTTGACATTCTATCAGAATGTGGCTATGGACTTGTTTATAAATTTAAAGCGAAACACGTCCAGTATTTGCCAACATCAATGACACCTTTCAATTTTGATGGCATTGGTATAGTGCCTGAAACTTCTAGTATTCCGGATATGTCACAAAAATTTAAACCATCTGAACTCGGTTTCATTAACAGAGTTCGCAACACGATGATGATGCTTTTGTGGAGGTACAGCTATCTATATTTTGCTGGCAATGTTCTACCAGTAATTAAGTCAAAGTTGAACCTAACTGACATTCCATCCCTCACGGAATTTGAGAGGAATACAAGTCTCGTTTTGGTAAACCACCACTTTATCGAGGATTATCCCAGGTCGCTACCACCAATGGTTGTGCCTCTCTCTGGGTTGTTGTGCAATAAAAGTTACAAGCCAAATCCCCTTCCAGAGGTAATTACTTATCACAATGTTTTTCTATTAGCTTTAGTTCTTTGAATGCTAAACTTTTTAAAATCCAAACTCTAGAAAATTTCGAGCTTCATTGGGGGAAGTGAAGGTTTTATCTACATCAGCTTTGGAAACGCAGTAGCAGCATCCTCAATGCCTGACTCTTTAAGAGAGGAGTTTTTTGGAGCTTTTAGATCTTTGCCAAAACTCAAATTCCTTTGGAAATGGACAGGAAGCATTCCAGATAATACACCAGCCAATGTCCTGCTTCTTCCGTGGTTTCCTCAGAATGATATTTTAGGTATGACTGAGACGCAGCAACATTCACACTAATT
This sequence comes from Orchesella cincta, assembly GCA_001718145.1. Lineage (NCBI taxonomy): Eukaryota > Metazoa > Arthropoda > Collembola > Entomobryomorpha > Orchesellidae > Orchesella > Orchesella cincta. Next base: position 14,740 of record LJIJ01003466.1, on the reverse strand, counting down.
TGTAATTGCTACCTACTTTTTTCTAAAGCTCATCCAAAAGTCAAAGGGTTCGTGACACACGCTGGGCGTCCAAGCACACAAGAGGCTCTTTGTTTTGCAACCCCTCTCATTACAATTCCGTTCTTTGGTACGCGGTTAGAAAACTTTACCTGGAATGCTTAATTTACATCTCACCTGAAGTTAATTTCATATATTCTTAGGGGACCAAGATGCCAACGCTAATAGGCTAGAGTCTATTGGAGCTGCCATTTTGCTTGATATTACAAACATAACGTCTACTTTGCTCAAAGACAGTATCCAGGAATTAATTCAAAATCCACAGTAAGTAAAATATTCAATAAACCAAATTGCCTTTAAATTTAAAATAACGCTCTTGCTATTTTGTATCTTTGATCTAGACGCAAGAGCAGAATGATGGAATTGTCAAAAATGTTCAAGGACCGTCCAATGGATCCCTTGGAGAATGCATTCTATTGGATAGAATTCATTTTACGTTATGACACATCACTACTCAAACCATTGGGAGTAGATCAGACATGGTACCAACGAGATGGTTGGCACGTTTTATGCATTTGTATTGTCATTCTTGTCATTGTCGTTACAGTTCTGATTTCATATAACAGTATTTGTTCTTAAGTATACTCTTCGACTCATATTCTCACGACCACGAAAGATTAAGAAGCAATAAACATTTGAGAATTAGATCTATTTCCAATCTGATAAAAATATTTGTTATCATTTTTTGAAACACCTTGTCAATTGTTCACTCTCCGCCACCTCGCGTGCACAATATCATGAAAATGCACATGTCAGCGTAAATCAGTTTTATATGTAACCAATATTTATCCAATTTGTCATATATCAACGGAGTATCGAATCTGTGCTTGTGCAAATCAAAGTTTTGTTAATTCTCATGTTTTTAAATGTAATTTGAAGATATACCTTGTTACCCGATTATCTCATTGATCATGCGTATTATGCATTCTTACTGTCTGGTTCGAAGTTTCATTCATGTCAGCACTGCACACGAAATTGTGTACGATGATGATTAGATTATCTTTGTACATTTGATTATTATGTAGCTATTAAGAAGACTTGGTACGACGTCTGTCGTCGTGTGTCTGTACGACCAAATTAATTGAATACATTTCGTATTTTGCAGATTGCATGAGTAGATTTGATTGAGGATGCAGATGAAAGTTTGGGACCACTTATCGATGTAGGCCAAATAATAGGCGCGTTTGTAAGTTGGTGTTTGACGGAGGAATTAATTTATGACCAGAGTAGCGGAAAGTTGCTCATAGATAGAACATTGGTATTCAACTTTCACTGCAATTGGGCGACGTTCCAACTATCTAGTGCAGATAATAAAATAATACTTTATTTTCAGAATAACTATCCGATGTTGACATCTGACATTCCCGAAGATTTTTGAATGACCATTTTACGCAATGCCCCAAACCCGTTTGGAGTTTCATCCTCAAAAGGTTAAATCGACTTATGGTTTAAAATACTAATATCAAATAATTTACTCTACAAAAAATTTATTGATTAATCAATTCATTGGAGACAGGGAATCACAGTTGGTATCAAATGGGTAGGTGAAAATTTTTATAATGAACTGTTAGTTAAATTTTTTACTTCTGTATTTATGATTCTGAATTCATAATCACTCATAATTTTAGATGGACCAGTAACTCAAAAAGAGATGAGGCGGTTGGCGCTTGTTGCCCCAGAAGAATTCAATATATAATGATAAAATTTAAAAGACCATTTAAATGGTTGTAATAAATGTATTGTGGTCTTCCAAAAACGCAATAAACGTATCATCTTAATTTCACATTTTATGTATGAGCTTCGGAAGCAGTTTACTTAGCTAGGTATTTGAGTAGCATAATAAGAAATTTAGACAAATCGAATGTAGGTTACATCTCAGAAAATAGGTGCTAGTTGTTTTGATGTTCGTGGATCAGTGAAGCAACGCTATGAATTGTTGCAGCAAATAGAGATAATTACGTTTTAAGAGATAGTCAATCGAAGCATTGAATTACATAAAGAAGGTAGTAAAAAATTTCCACTACTGTTATATTCATTTTAATAAATATTTCATATCTTATTGATGTATGTATATAATATATAACTCAAGCTAGACCATTCTCGCCATCTTAGTTATTAGACACGCTATCAACAAAGTATATAATGAAATTTTGTGTGAAGGCATATGCATATCCATACTCCAATTCAACTAAATTATTGCCGATAAGTCAAAAATGGAACTTGCTGAAAAGAAACTTTATATTATGAAAGCAATTATATAGTTGCATGCAGTTTGCAATTTTACAAATGAAGCTAAATAGTTAGCAAAACTTACCAATAATATGTGCGTTCGTAGACTTAATCTTTGGATAAGGCTGAAGTTGGAAAAATTTGTCACAGGGCAGCACAGGAACTTAGGGATTGTTTTTGCTTTTCCGTTCCGCTTCAAATACTTCAACAACAAATTAACTTGTCCCAAATTATATAAATTAATGGAAGCAATGAATTGCATGAACCCCTTTTCTTATAGTACAATGTATAGAGTGAATCTATGTTCGCCATTTTAGTAATAGACCGCTTCTACAGTTGTAAATTAACTGTATTTGTTCATGCTAAAATAACATGCAAACCTACTCAATTCATGCTTACGTATTCACGAAGCCTACCTCAACTCAACTCCAATTTTACAATAAATGCCCAGTCAAAGTTTATGAGTAGACATGCGGAGGTTTAATTGTTGTAGCTAGCTGCTGGCCAATAAACAACTAATTTTATAAATATTATCCATCTTTATATCGCGGAATTCTTTTGCCGGTTTCTTCAGCAACAATGGGGGCTGAGCAAAGTCAGTTGCAGAAAGTGGAGTAAGTTGCCAAAAATAAGAGTTTCTAACTGTACACTTTTTCAGTCTAAAAAAACCTAATTGTCATTCAGGGACTCAGTCTTTATAAAAGACCGGATTATATTTTTTATCAATGGCAAGGAATATATTGGTATGAATAATTTTCATTAAGTTCAAAACATGCTTATTCACATGTACTCGATTCTAAATCGCAACATACCATGTGTAGTAAAAACGGATAGATGCGATCCTGAAATTGGTCCACAATACCTGCTCGTGGATTATCTGCGAGATAAAATTGGGCTCACTGGTACCAAATACATGTGTCGGGAGGGAGGCTGTGGTTCCTGCATGGTTAATTCAAATAAATACAGTCATAACCGTTGGAAAAATATTACTTTGTGCAGCATTTCATGTATTATGATTTGAAGGTTACGGTGAGATCAACACATCCAGTGACAGGTCAACAAAACGTTGGATCTGCCAATTCAGTAAAAAAAACTCCACACCAAAAAAATCCAAACCCCCAACTAGTAACGTTTTATTAACGGTATATTAAACAAAAGTCTGTATTAAATACTATAGTGCCTGCTACCCCTTTTTGCATGCGATGGTTTGGAAATCACTACTGTGGAAGCGCTTGGAAATCGAAAAGAGGGTTACAATCCAATTCAAAAACGCCTCGTAAAATTTGGTGGAACACAGGTAAAAATTCCTGTTATAGACATATTAATGCCTGAATGCTCATAAAAGTTTGTATGCATCATGATCACCCATTCCTCATTTTTGGTTTTCAGTGTGGTTTTTGTACGCCCGGATTCATCCTTACCATGCATAGGTAATTGAATGAAAGTTTAGCATCAGAAGAATTGTATCTACCAATCAATTCGCAAATTGAAAAAAAATTAAATGGTTATGCTTCCATTTCAGTATGGTACAGGCAAATCCACAGTTTACCTCGGCAGATGTCGAGTACTCTTTGGACGGAAATATATGCAGATGTAAACATTGTTCCATGATTTTACTAAAGATGTCAGTTTTAGTAATTGGCCTTGATTATTTATTTTAACAATATTAATATCATTTAGGTACCGGCTTTCGTCCAATCATAGACGCTTTCAAGTCGCTTTCTGTAAACCCGTCCGAAGAATTGAAGATAAAATGCAATGATATTGAAGTAAAATTCAACATTTTTGGGAATATATAACAAAGTTTTGTTATATTATAAAATTTTTAAATAAGTTTTCAATCTTTCATTAAGGATACAATTTTGTGCCCTATAAAAGCTGTAAATATTGGCTCCAAGGATAACTCAATGGAAATGCTAAATATTCCCAGAAATCTTCATTTGAAAGGTTCAAAAGGAGAACAATGGTTCAAGGTTACTACTCTAGCTGCTTTGTTTGAGATTTTAGAAAGATTCACATCATCACGACTGGCATATCGCCTCGTTGCCGGTAACACTGGAACAGGTTTGAAACATTCTTTGTATTGCCATTATATTATAATAATTGGATATGATTCAGCTAAAACTTAATCATTTTTAGGGGTTTACAAGAACGATGGCCCATATCAGGGTTTCATAGAAATCAATGAAGTTCCTGAACTCCAGTTAACAACCTTGGAAGAAAACAGCCTGATTTTGGGTGGCGGTGTAACGATAACCAATGCAATTACGTTTTTTAATAGAGCTTCTAAAATGGAAGGGTTTGTTTATGCGAAAGAGTTTTATGACCATCTGCGAAGAGTAGCCGCGCTCTCAGTTAGAAACGTAAGTTTGAAAAACCGGGTTTGAACGTTTTTTCGGTATTTATGTTTTACTGAATGTTTTTATATAGCGGGCCACAATAGCTGGAAGCCTTATGTTGAAGCATCAGCATAGAGAATTCAAATCGGATCTGTTTGTACTATTTGAATCTGTTAGAGCTAAATTACGAATAGGTATGAATAGTTTAACATCCTAAAATTTAAATTCTTTACGGATTTCAATAAATTTAGTTTGATATACAGCCGCGTCAACTTACATCAAGTATTACACACTGCTCGAGTTTCTTGAACTCGATATGAATGGAAAAGTTATTTTGTCTGTTCATTTCCCTACCTATAAGGGAACCTATTTCTTTAGAAGTTTTAAGGTAAGCTCAAATCAAATTTTATGGGGCAACATGCGATATGTGGAGTGAAACTTGGAAAAATTTATTTTAGGTTGGTAAACGCTATCAAAACGCGATATCATACGTAAACGCTGCATTCCTCTTCAACATTGACCCAAAAACCTTCACAGTTTTAGAACGACCTTCTATTTGCTATGGAGGGATTAATCCCGATTTTGTATGACATAAATGTTAAGCATTATCATTTTCCTATTTCAAAAAATTAAACATTTTATAAAAGTGATTTATGATATGCAGGTACATGCAAATGACACCGAAGAATTCCTTAAAGGGCAGCAATTAAACGCTACTACTTTAAAGGATGCTCTGTTGCGACTGCAACAAGAAGCCGTCCCGAATTTGATGGCTGGAGATGCCAGTCCTGAATATCGTCTCGGTCTGGCACAATCTTACTTGTACAAGGTAAACTGGCGAAAATAAAATAAGACATACTCAAAAAGTCATACTAATTGGTTCCGTGTATTTTCAGTTTGTACTCGGTGTGCTGGGAAATGAAGTTGAACCTCGGATAAAGTCTGGGGCTGATGAAATTCCAAGAGGGAATAATAAGGGAACGCAAGTGTTTGATTCGGATAGAAAACAGTGGCCGTTAAATCAGCCCGTTACAAAAATTGAATCGTTTCCACAAACTTCAGGTGTTAATTTTCATAGAGTTTGCGTTCTAATAACTGCTTGCTTTATACTTTATGGTGTGTATGGTCAAGCAATCAATAACTTTTATAGGAGAAGCCGAATACATAGATGACATTAGGCCACAATTGGATGAACTCTTTGGAGCTTTTGTTGTGTCAACTGTTGGAAATGCAACAATTAAGTTTGTTGACGCATCACAAGCTTTGGTAAACAGTTTAAAGCTTTTCAACTTCTTTTCAGTCATAATTTCATGAGTTTTTATTTCAATCATATTGAGTGTATTTAGATGACTCCTGGTGTAGTGGCATTTATAACGGCAAAAGATATTCCTGGGAACAATAATCATGCTGCTTTTCTCACTCAACCAGACGAGGTATGCTTAATAACAATATTCATTCACATTCTCTTAGTAACTCGTGTCGTCAGCCAATTCCAGCAAATCTATATTCATTAAATTATTATTCACATTGAACAGAATAAACGTGTCGCTTTTAAACTTACACAAAAGTTGTAAAGAATTATTAATTCAACTTTGTTTAAAGATTTTCATAGAAAGTCGCGTCCGATATGCCGGGCAGCCAGTAGGACTTCTAGTAGCGACAGACAAGTACACTGCATTTGAAGCTCGCTCAAAAGTTATCGTGACGTATGACAATGTGCAGAAGCCCATTCTGGACATACGGGAGTCAATTCATACTAATGCAGAATTTAACGCCAAAATGAAGGAAGAGACAAGCCTGGCGTTCCCATGCAGGGGTATAAATGCCCAACGAGCAAAGAATCTTTTGATGAATATCAGCTCACCCCAACAAATTGATCATGAGGTTAATGGAGATGTTATAACAATCAAAGGAGAATTCTTTACACCTCCACAATATCACTTCCATATGGAGACACAGATCTGTATATGTGTTCCAAATGAAGATGGGATGGATGTCTACTCGGGGACACAACATATGGACGCAGTACAAGCTGCTGTGGCTGGGTGCTTGAATGTTCCTAATAACAGGTAGGCAATAATAGTAATAGCATACGGAGCTGTCATACTTAAAGATACATTTTGGGTTTCCATGAATTAGCATTACCGTCCACGTTCGACGTTTGGGAGGGGCTTTTGGAGCTAAGATTACCAAGGCCAATCATGTAGCTGCTGCTTGTGCTGTGGCCGCGCATGTCACACAGAAACCGGTTCGAGTGGTTTTGGATTTAGAAACGAACATGCAAGCTTTTGGGAAGCGTCTCCCGTACTTGTTTAAATATAAAGTAAAGTAGTATTGTATTGTAGTTACTACGAATAACTTTACACAATTTTAATTTGAACATACTAAAGTGGGAATCGAATTATATTTCACTTTAGGTGAAAGTGAATCCCATAGGAAAGATTAGGCAGTTAGAAGCCAGTGTCTACTGTGATCCAGGATCGGTGTCCAATGAACCAACTTCACTTTTTGGAACCATTTGCTTTCAAAGGTGTGTAATATATAGCTTATCAATAAAAGAAATACAAAGTGTTCATAAGTTCTTTTCCGCTTGTAAAGTACATACCGTGCAAACAATTGGAACATAAAACCGGAAGTTGCCGTTACCAACACAGCACCCAACACGTACTGTCGAGCTCCAGGTACGTCGTTAGAGAAATATGACCTAAATTTTGAGACGATGGAACATAATAATATTGAAAAATATATAGGAAGTTCACAAGGGGTAGCAGGGATCGAAACTGTTATGGAACATATAGCGTTCATTTTGAAAAAGGATCCTTTGGAAGTTCGCCAAGTAAACTTCATGGAGAAAGGAGATGCATTTATTGGAGTACCAGGGGCAACTTTGCCACTGGATAATTTGCTACCTGGAATGACTGCTGATTTAAAAGTTAGCGGTGATTATGAGACAAGGAAAAAGTTTGTTGAAGTGTTTAATCAGGTAATGACTTAATAAAAATGCTAAAATGGTTGCAAGTGATAACATAATTATGGGATTATACGGGTAGACCAATAGATGGAAGAAACGTGGCTTGTCCATTGTTCCACAACGCTATCCCAACTTTTATCCCGATTTGAGATTTCCAACATTCATTGCTGTCTATCACGTTGAGCGGAGCAGTGAATGTATCACATGGGATAGTTGAAATGGGACAAGGACATGAACTAATACAAAGAGTTCTAAGATTTTAACTCCAATGAATATTAGTCGTAACAATAACTATCACGAGAGGATAAAAATCCCATATATATGGTTTGGCGGCATTGATATTATATCCGCCGCTATGCACAAACAGTCTGCCTTATAGCACTGGCACACATCTCTCGCTGGAAAAGGTTAAGGTAAATACCTTGCTGCACAAAATATACATCACAGACACTACACTCACGCGCAAGCTCTGTATCAAGCGAGAATATGTGGCAGTGTAAGTTATGTGACCATCGAGAAAAAAAAAACTATATTATACAATTTCACAGCACTTGCTGTTACACCCCTGACGTAATTTATTTAAGTGGGAACTCTGATGACATTCAATCAGGTTTTGTAATTATATGCAGGCTTGTTTTGTCTGTCCTGTCCGTCACGAGTGGGAGCGGGGGGGGGTGTTAAGATATTTAGGTATCAGCCTTTTGCTCAAGAATTATATATGTTTGTATTAATTGTTCATTAATCCTCTGTGGGTGTGGGAGGGAGAGAGGAAAAGTGGGTGGGGGGGGGGAGGGGGTAGGGTGTGGAGGAGGGCGAGAAGGGGGCGGGGCAGGCGGCCAGAGGGTGGCGGCCGGGGGAGAGGGGTTCTGGTGTGTGGCGCGCTCCATATTCTTTCAATTTTGGTGTTGTTTTCTTACGCCACGGCTCTCTCTAGTTAAGAAACAATTACATTGGACGGATTTGGATCAAACATTTTGGCACATGCGTCCATACATATACACTCAGCGGCATGCACTACAATAATTTCAGCAAAATCGTATGTCTGATGCTTTGAAAGTTTATGAGCGTGCAGTTAAAAACTATAAAAGTCATCCATGTGCTGAGCACTTTATTTTATTCATGCTCGGAATTCAGTATAATCGCCACAAATGCCAAATAATTTCCTTCATCTACGATGTCTCTAAATTCAGTCTGTTCACGTCCAGATGCTGCTACCTAAGTGATATAGTAATATTAATAATGATAGAATTTTTATATTCAAACGGAGAGCGCCTTCACCAGCGAAACAGTGTTGGAAAGTATTAGAGCTCACGTACGCTACATCTAAATGAGCGCGCACACAAATACGCTGGCGTAGGCAATTTGATTGCTTGCAGCAAAATAGTCGTGTAAATTTGGCTCTATCTTCTCAGTACCTCTACGTACAAGCTTCAACTCAGCGAGTCATTATCACTTTACTTTCTTCCTCAAATGCATGCTATTATATCGAAATTCGTTTATTAATCTAGGGACACACTGCCAAGGTGAATAGACATCGTATGATATATGGGGTATTATGATGACAGAAGTCGAAATTGATGTCCTAACTGGCGATTACAAGGTTCGGAAACTGTACAACAATTCATGACCAAAATTTTAAATATTGTTATACGAAGAATAAAATTATTTTCCTCAGATAATTCGCTGTGATTTAATTCATGACGGCGGACAAAGTATAAGGTTTAAAATTATCCTTAATTATTTTATATACTTTTTAATTTAATACTAACTTAAATATTTTTGTTAATAAAAATAGTCCACTTATAGATATTGGCCAGATTGAGGGGGCGGTTGTGATGGGATTTGGTTGGTGGCTGACGGAAGAACTGATATACGATAAGAACACGGGTGAACTTTTGACTGACAACACATGGGTATTTATTTCTAGTTGTGTACACTTTTAGAATGGTAATTGTTGAAAGCATAATGAACTGGAGTTCCTTTGGTTTATCAGCAATACAAACCTATGATGCCAGCAGACATTCCCGAAGACTTTCGCGTGACTTTGCTTCGCAACGCTCCCAATCCATTTGGAGTGTTGTCTTCGAAAAGTACTTGTTTCACCAATAAATGCATTTAATTCATTTATATTATACAAGTTCATAATTTCTTTGTTTCTTTGTCAGCCTGTGCTGAAGCCCCACTCGATATGACTTGCAGTGTCATATTTTCCCTACGCAATGCTATTGATTCAGCCAGACGAGAAGTTGGAAATTATGACTGGTACCAAATGGGTATGACTTTTATATATATTTTCCAGCCTGAAATATTTTATCGTTTGTATGTAAATTTCATTTGTATCAATACTAAAGCACATTTGATTTCCAGATGGGCCTGTGACTCGCGAAGCAATACGACGTTTTTGTTTAACGTCTTCTGAACAGTTTACAGTTTAATAAATTGGGATCGATGATTTCTGCGTTGTCTCAATGATTACTTAACTATGTCGTAGAATAAAGATGGTATATTACTACGCTGTATCTAAAACTGCTGGAGAAAAATTAATTTCTTAATGCAGTTAGATGTCTCGAATGTCTACCCAATGAAAAGTTATTGTATGAATATTATGTAAACTGCAATCTTCGTTTTTATCTTTAAAATCATTTGAATAATAGACTTGCTCTTGACCGTTTTTGAAGGCACTATTGCTAATAGTGTAGGTTGCAGAAACCATACACGTTTGACGTTTGTAGAAAATCTTTCATTTTCTAATTGAACATTTATGCATACGAAAAGCAGAATGATAATATTGTTTTTATTTCTGATCTCATGGTCGCTTCCATTAACACACTTGTTGCTTTTTAATGGCTCATATATGTGTGCAAAAAACGTCTATATGACACAAGCTAAGCAACATTGTATTCATTATTACAAAACAAAATGCTTGACTGGTCAAACACAAGCATCAGCGAGATAACCTTGACGGGTTGTTGGGGAACTAAAGATACCATCATTCTCGTCGTCAGTTAGTGACTGGTTGCGTTTGTGACCAGTCATACCCATACTTTTGATCTTGAGAGCATTGCCAAATTTTTCTTTAAAAGACACAACTATTCAACCATGTGGGTAGCATTAATTTTGGTTATTGTGATAGGCGCTATAGCCTACAAGTTATTTTTTAGCAAATCCAATAATTTCTTTAAAGAGCACGGAATACGTGAAATAGACACATCTCCTGCAGCAAGTAAACTGGAAGTATTACTTGGTCAAAAAGGAATGATTGATGGGGATGACTACGCATATAAAGTCATGGGCTCTGATAAATTCTGTGGAATATCCGAAATGGGAAATAATCTGGTTCTCATCAAAGATATGGAGTTGATGAAAAAAATCTTTATTAAAGACTTTGACTACTTTGTTGATCGCAGAGAGTTCTTTACTGATGCTCAGATCAGTGTCAAGAAAATGTTACCATCCTTGGAGGGTGAGGAATGGAAAGGTGTGAGAACTGCCATTAGTCCGACCTTCACATCAGGAAAGATAAGAAGAATGATGGACTATTTCAACAGTGTCGCAAAAGAATGGGTCGCTAGTTTAACGGAAAAAGCGAATGCTAGTGCGGATGGTTCAGTTTCAATTGCGGCTTTGAAATCTGTAAACCAGTATACATTAGATGTTATCGCTTCTGCCGTTTTTGGCTTCCAAGCAGGGACAATTAAAGATCCTAAATCCAATTCGCAAAAATGGCGAGTAGGGTTTCTGATTTGACCAGATGGCAGCTGATAAAGTTTGTCATTACCATCCAGTTTCCAAAAATTGTGAGCATGCTGAAAATGAAGATAATTGATGGAGAGGCTCTTGCTTTCTTTGAACGGATTTTGGATCAAGGGCTCAAAGCGAGAATGAGTGGAGCACCACAAAACGAAATGACTTTCTCCAGTTGTTGGTAGAAGCAAAGAAGGTGAGCTGAAAGCGGAAGGGAAGGATGAGCTCAACAGCTTTGAGAAAGAGGCACAAATTCAAGGAGCAGAACTGGAGAAAAGAAACAGTGGCTCACGAACAAATCATGAACAAGTCACTTTTTTCTTTGCAGGGTTTAGCTACAAGTAAATCACGTTTGCTGCTTATGCGTTGGCAGTGCATCAAGATGTACAGGATAAGTTAAGAAATGAAGTTTCGAAAATAGTGAAAGAAGATGGTAGTCTGGATTATGATGAGTTAAACACCTCGTGTATTTGGATATGGTCATTTGTGGTAAGCATGCATAATTATTATGAAACTCTGATACGTTTTGCAAGTTGATTGATTTACGTGATTTGATTTAAAAGAGGTTATAAGAAAATATCCAATGGCGGGACGTCTAGATAGAAAATGCACTCGAGATTATAAAGAAAACGAGTCAGGGCTTTCTATACGAAGGACAGTATAGTTATCATACCCGTAAACGCGATTCACAACGATCCACAGTATTATGACAATCCAGATAAGTTCGATCCTGAGCATTTTAGCCCGGATAAGAAAGCACAGAGAAACACATATGCCTATTTACCCTTCGGAAGCGGTTTGTTATGAAATTTCTCCCATTATGACCTCAATTTACTATAATACAATTACTGAATTTAAGGTATTCCCTTTATTCTACAGGTCCAAGAAACTGTATCGGCATGCGCTTTGCGTTAACTGAAACAAAGGCTAGCGTTGCGCATTTGGTCAATTCCTTCAGGATAGAGCCTACCAAGAAAACTCCTATTCCGATGACAGGGTATTATGCTGGTTTTGCACTGCATCCTCCAAAAGGGTTGGAGTTAAAGTTAACTCCGTTGAAGAAATGAGTATTAAACTTAAGTCTGTAAGAAAATGTTACAAATGATTTATCTATCTGCTACTATTAAATTAAAATGATACAGATAAAAAATCAGCGATATGAAGGTAATTGACGGTACATGATATGAACATATATTTATTATAAATCCATCCAAATATTGCTTAAATGTGTAGGTCTTCCATCACAAAATACTTTTTGTAATTGTTGGTGGATGCAAAAAAGGGGGAGTTGAAGGCAATTGAAAAATATGAGATTGACAACTTTGAAATAGATGCACAAATCAAAGGAGATGATGATGATTATGTTAGTGGAGAAAGAAAGAATAAGCAGTGGCTCACTGAGCAAACCATGAACGCTCAATGTTTGGTGAGATAATTTATTACGAGCTCTATGAAAGTGATCCGATCCTTTCTTTCATTCAGTCGAAACTGTAGAGCCCTTCGAGTTATTCGTTAAAATCAGAGTAATCGGTTGGGGCCAGTTAAAACATTTGCAATAAGGCCAACTGCACAGACTTTCAAGGGGAATGAATTTCGGAAATAAGTCAGTTTTAATATGACAATTTCTATGAACGAAATTCGGGGTTTTTGAGTTGGATCGTGTAGTAGGTATCCAAATGTACTAGGAAAAAAATCAGCAAAAAAATTCATCAACTAATTGGTTGAAATTTTAATCAAAAACTACCAAAAAACCTATGATTTACCCACGTTTTGGTCTCTCAGTTAGTTTGCACCTTCCTTAACTTTTTTCCTTAATACAGGACACGTAACAACCGTTTTGGATCATAATGCCGTTGGAACCAAGTGGTTATCGTTGGTGCAACTCCTACAATTAATTATTAAGTGTGACCACTTTTGAACTATCAGCAGTGTCGCAAATTTCAACTTTTTAGCCACAAACATTAATGGGTTAAAATACACACGAATTGAAGAAATAAAAATAACATAAAACTAAGCTTATAGACGTGAAATATTGTGTGAATTTAAAGCAACTATCGAAAAAGTACGGAAAATCACCACTTTTGTAAGTTTTTTAGGTAATTGCATTAAAATTCTCACAATATTTCACGTCTAAGCTTAGTTTTATGTTATTTTGATATTTCTTCTAATTCGTGTGTATTTTAACCCATTAATGTTTGTGGCTAAAAAGTTGAAATTTGCGACACTGTGCTGATAGTTCAAAAGTGGTCACACTTAATAATTAATTGTAGGAGTTGCACCAACGATAACCACTTGGTTCCAACGGCATTATGATCCAAAACGGTTGTTACGTGTCCTGTATTAAGGAAAAAAGTTAAGGAAGGTGCAAACTAACTGAGAGACCAAAACGTGGGTAAATCATAGGTTTTTGGTAGTTTTTGATTAAAATTTCAACCAATTAGTTGATGAATTTTTTTGCTGATTTTTTTCCTAGTACATTTGGATACATACTACACGATCAAACTCAAAAAACCCCGAATTTCGTTCATAGAAATTGTCATATTAAAACTGACTTATTTCCGAAATTCATTCCCCTTGAAAGTCTGTGTAATTGGATTCAGCATCTGATTCTAATTAATCAATTTAAACAAGTGTAGCTCAAGCAAAATTAAGTTGTTGATAAGTTCTTCGTAATCTTTACTGTGCATCAAGTGCAGTTGTTCCACAAGATGTACCTGTCACTCTCGAAGACAGATGGGACTTAATATTTGTTTCATTACACATAATACATGCGAAAATTTGTCAATTTTAATGTATTATTTTTAGAATTTAGTAAATGTTCGTTATAAAAATTAGAAATTGTTGTTTTATGCTGTTTGTAAACTGTTATTTATATTTGTTTACATTACTAAATTGCATATACACGGCGATTCGTAGCACAGCAGTGCAGCATAAATCACGCAAACATGGTCCATTGTAAGAACCTAAGCAGTACGTTCCACCGTTGCAGTTTTGGGTTGTGGTACCACCAAAGAACGTTCTTAGCACCATGCTGGCTGTTCATTTTACCCGGCTCAGAACGTTCTTGGTTACCAGTTTAGACGTATATAGACGGTACCAGTGTACCAGCGTTATGTGTGTAGAACGTTCTTAGACTGTTTGTTGGTTTATTGGGATTATTTCTTATCACATCAGTTTGGTTTGGTTTGCATTCATTTTTCTTCTTTTAAACTGTATTTCTTTCCAGATCTCGATGTGGAGTTGCTTCAGAGGGCAAGTTTATCTTTGCTGTGGGTGGGTAAGTAGATTTCTAAAAGGGAAGAAGATTCTTCCATGCATTAAAGTTGGCTTTTTATGGATACTGTTATTGCCCCAGAGGAAACTACTAGTAGTGGGCAATAACAATTGCGTAGGTACATAA
>LJIJ01003465.1:0-18952 GCA_001718145.1 Orchesella cincta | reverse complement strand
TGTGCGATAACTAGACAAACCTAAAACATCACGGTGTAGACGAATATGCCATATCTAGATATATTGTCGCCGTATATTGCATAGCAAACGTGTATCATTTTTGCAAAATATAGCAGCGTGAGATGCGGAAAATCTATGTCAAGCTGCGTACCAGAATAAATCACTGAATTTTTCTAACGCATCCTATGTTTTGAATCCAAACACAATTAATTAACTCATAAAGAAATCATAAATTCCGAATTATGCAGCAGCTTATTCGGTAATTGAAGTAGCTCAATAAATTGGCATTATCTATATTGGAATCGCAGCAGAAACTGACGATGAGTTGTTAAATAGTCAAGTCGCTGAGTCATACAGGTTTCCCCTATTTCCAGCACCTGTTCACTTACTAAAACACCTGTTAATACAATGTAATTATGTTAGTATGTGAAGGCTTCCCCGAATTAGTATAATTGGTGTCAGGATCAAAACCATCATAGTAAATACTTTAATGCCTGTGTGCGTAGCGATTTCAGAAGTACACAGTAAAAAATAGTGACAATGAATGGAATGTCGCAATTGTCGTATCGAATGAATTGTCATATTAGTACATTTTATACATACATCCGATGATGAGTATAAACAATTTTGTAAGCACAATTTTCCAAAGTATTTCGTAACGCTCATCAGAAATAAGCCTTGAAACCATCTCAGGTAATAAGGAGTTTAGCTTAGGAATAAGTTTACTCTTGATTAGAGAACCTACTTTGCCACTGCGCTATCCGCACCTTAGCTCAGCCCTCCAGCAGTTACTGCATGCATATTAAGGTGTCACAAGATAGGGGCTACTTCAGCATGGGAGCAAGCTGCTTAGTTGTCTTTTTTAGTTTACTCAATCACAACTGTTTCAGTGTCAAGTGGGGCGGAAATACTAGTGGACATTGAAAAACTAATTGAAAATACAAATCAGACAGCGTTGATTGCGAGTCATGGAGCGATTCCAAATGTTGGACCTCCTCCGGATGAGGAAACCATAAGGAAAAAGGCACCACCACAAGCTGTATGTCATTTTTATCTACCAGCCTCAAAAATTTAGAAAATATTTTGAAAACATGCTTTGTTTTCAGGAAGAGCTTGCTCGCTAGCTGGATACGCTCTCGAATCTCACAAACTTACCACTCCGGACGGCTATAACCTTGTTATTCACCGACTGTTGCCGCAAGAACCTGCATTGGGCAACCTCTTTCGAGATGAAATCAAACCAATAAAACAGTAGTGTTGCTGCAGCATGGATTGCGCAATCATCCTCCGAATGGCTAATTAATGAGTCTGGAAAGTCCTTAGGTAATCACCATACACTCTTCCACTTTGATAAACTCCACATCTAATTTGTGCTACATTTATTACATTGCATGAATTCTCATAATTTATAGCGATGGTTCTCGTTGATAAATGGCTATGACGTTTGGCTTGAAATGCTAGAGGAAACAAATATTCAAATTCACATGTCACAATCAGGGAGAACACAATGGAATATTACAATTTTACGTAATTGAAGAAACACATTCGAGGAGACTATGTTAGCAGAATTTTATAGTACCTTTTAATTAAAATTTTCAGATTTCATGAAGTGGGGCAATATGATATTCCAGCAACAATTGACTTAATACTCAAAGTTACAGAACAGCCTCATTTAAATTACATTGGTTGTTCGATTGGTGCTACAAATTTTTTCGTTGCAATGTCCGCACATCCGGAATATGCAAGTCGCGTCCGTTTTATGGGCGCCTTAAGTCCCCTTGCGTTCCTCAGTCACACCCAAACACCAATCAAGGTTCTTGCTCAACATATTGAGGAAATCAAGGTCATTAACTCAGTTATTACTACAAATTCGAAATTATATACGGATTTGATATTTATGCGTATATTACCTAATTATTTTTGCAGGATGCTTCAATAAAACTTCAAGTGATGCGAATAAACCCCGAAACTCTTCCGAACATGATAAATTCACAAATAGGAAAGTTGTGTTTTTGGAGACAACTGTCAAGGAACCTTTGTAACAGCATTTACAAAATGCTGGATGATTTTGGACTCCGTAAAATTGAGGAAGTGGGTTTTGCTTTCATTTACATTATTATATTTAAATATAAATGAATATCGTCGAGTTTCAATATATGTGGATGTAAACTTGAAGGAGCATTTGGACGCTCTCTGGAAATACATCCCGACGACAACCTCGTCGAAAACCTTTATTCATTTGCTGCAACTGATGACCAACGAAGAACTGTTCGAAGAATATGATTTTGGTCCGGATGGAAATGCTAAACGATATGGAAGTGGATTCCACCGGAATATGATTTGAGTAAAGTTAGAACTCCGGTAGTAATTTTCACTGGAAAAGGAGAAATGTTTAGTACTTCTCAGGTATGGCGGGTCAAGATAACCATTCTTAGGCTATTAATAGGCCGTAAAATTGACGGCGTAAATCTTTGACGGAACAATCGGTGTCTATCAAACTAAAATTGACTATGAATTTTAGGACATTGAGGTGCTGAAACGAGCTTTGCCATACATGGTGCGCCACATTGAAGCCGACTCATCTTTCAAAGTTCATACTGACTTTACTCACGGAGTAAATGCACACGAACAGATATTTAAACCAATACTTTTTATTCTCAACTTTTATAATAAACAGCAACTATAAAGTGACTGAAACAACTTAAAACTGGGGCGAAATGAAAATTTAACACTAAATTTATTGTCCACCGAACAAAGGTGATCATTATTATTCATGTCTAACTAGCTACTCCTAATCAGTTATGGATTGCTCTACTCAGCATAATATTGCTGTATGCATGTATTCACGGCAATCGCAAAGTAAAGTATTGTGAGTTCGTATAAAAATTTACCAGCAAATTGAGTGTTCTCAAGGATAAGTAAACGGGAGATCTTAAGAACTACAAGTCTTTTCAATATGCTGCTGCATTTGATCATGAACACGTTTCATATCTCATTCGTCAATACCACAAAACTAAAATAATTATTAGTGTTTAGGAAATTGTACTAGCCGTAAATATCAGTCAGAGTCAAATGAAATGGATGGTGAAAGATTAAGACAATTTTTAAAATCTAAACGGTGATACTACTGTCCAATACGATGAACCTCATCTTGCATGCAAAATACAGCTAAAACAATAAGCAAAAATGAATGCTAAGAAAATAACAAGTCAAAACAAGCGTAAAATAATTTGTAGTTAACTTTTACTACAAATCTCGAGAATCAAACAAAAAAGGACTATGTTTGTGAGGACAAAGGAAACGAATGTTACGAACAGAACATTGAGTATTGAACAAGAAAGTTACGATCAAACACGATCGTAAAGTCGGTTCACCTTCCAGAAAGTCGCACTTAGTCCACTCCATGAGTCCAGTTCAAAGGAAATGAAGAAGTCGGCTCAGTTTGGGGGCTTTGCCCGCATAGGAGAGTCAGTTAGGAAGGCCAGCTTGTGGGCGTACTGGCAGGGTGCTGGAACAGCGATGGTTCCAGACCAGTTGTAGTACATGTGGCAGAGTTGTAAGTGATGAGCTGGATCCGGTCTGCGTCAAAGTTGTTTTCATCTTGGAGCACGTTGTAGGAACACGGAGAGACAGTCCCTTGTCTGGCAGCACAGGAAATCAAGTAGAAGTCGTACCTTGAAAGAAGCAACAAAAGCAAGTTTAGTGTGTTAATTTCTGTGGAAAAGAAAGCAATATAGCAGAAAATGTTATATGTTGATTTGGCATACCGTTCCGGGAGAGTGACAACTTCATCAACAATTGTTTCCCGGTGGAGGATTCTGGAGGTTCATCTTCATCATCATGAGTCGAGTGTTGACCCGTTTGGATACGACGATGAAAGTGAGGAGTGGGGGTGACCTTCCTCCGTTTGCGTACATCTTCATGAGTCCTTCCTGAAAACAGAGCACAAGTAAATCATACGTTGCATTACTATTTTGGTACGCGTAATATTTAATGTGACAATTCTTGATTGGTTGAGCGCATTTACCGAGAGTTTAGTCAGCTCGATATTGTAAACTGCCTTGAGTTGACCTTCGCCCACACCGTCACGATACATGATGATTCGCTCCGGAAGCTCGCCGTTGACCTCTTGGAATTGTGGCAGCACTCTGGAAAAGAGAATTAAAACACATTTAAAATGAAGCAAGCACAGATGCATAACACTAACAGATCAGCAATATATCAACTACAACTTACTAATGAGGTCAGCTAGCATGGTTTCGCAAAGTTCATCGTTGTCTTGAACAGGGAGGTTGTGCTGAAGTACTTTGTGAAGTTTGCTGAGAATGTGGCGACCATCGCACCTACACTGCCTCCTTTACTTCCCTTGGCTCCGTGGTAAACGTCGAATCCCACGAACATGCAGCTTTTGAGCGGAAGCTTCAGAGTCCAGGGCTCTCTCCCAGCTTGGCATTCATCTGAACGACGACCTTGGTGGCGATGGACATGAGTCCCTTGAGGTACATTCTTTGCCAGGAAGCACTGACTTGGCACTAAATAAAATATAAAAGAATACATTACATCAGTTTGAAGAAAGTTTCAAGCTGCAATAAAAAAAATTAAAGGTTCAGTTTGTAACAAACCTCCTTTATCAACGGCCAGTCGTTTTTTCACCACGTTGTAGAGCTCCGCCTTGTTGTTGGGAAGAATGACAAAGATCATTTGCGCTTCAGGTTTAGGGCATCCTCCATGGCCGACAGGTAGCTTCCACTTCGTGCATCTGGCACCTTGATTCTGGAACAAATCAAAAGCACAAAAATTAGTGGCATTCACGAGCCCTTCAATTCAAATGCAGCAGCAAGTTCCTGCAAAAGTAATTTACTTACATTTGTTTTGGATTGCCAATAGCCATGCTGAGAGGAGCAGCCACCTTGGTCATTGTTCGGACCAGGTTGTCCACGCCAGCGAAATCCCGTTGTGGTACAATGATGACCCATGTTGTTAAGTTCACGCTGGTGAGCATTTGCTGGGCTGAAACAAATAAAAAACAAACAAAATTCGCATCAAACCTATGGCAAGGGCAAAATTTGAACAAAAAATAATAAATAAATTCAACTTACATCTGAACGCCATTGTAAAGTCGCCTTTGTCGTCCACTTGGTGAGTTCCCTTTGCAAACGAGACGACTTCCTTTGCGAGAATGCGACCCTTGAGCTCCACCAGCTTCCGTCCAACTCCATCCCCCAGTTGACCAGCTCCGACTTGATCTGGAAGAACAAAGGAAATTATCACATAAATGTATATTTTGAATTTTCATACATGATGATTGGCTAAATTCTAGTAAACCGTACCTCTGGGTGCTCCCGCATGCGCTTGTTAAATCCATCGAGACGGGGCCTTCTCCTGCGGTGCCTGATGCAAATACTTGCTCAGCTCCTTCATCAGCGAAAAGTTGGCCCGCATGTTGTCCGTGAGTCCAGTGGATTGGCAGAGTTCGGGAACGAGAAGAATGTCGCCCGGGTCAGCAGCCTTTCCAGCATGCAAGTCCCTCTTGCTTGCTTTTGCTTTGAGCAGCGGCTGTTCAGGTCCTTGATGGTCAGGCTATGACGAACACGGTAGTAGTCCACCAACGTCTGCTGCTCGCCCTTCCGCTCGAACATGGATTGTGGACTTTTGTCGAACTCGATATCATCGATGTGGTAGGTCTTCCTGTTGTAAGTCGTCATCACAATCGTGCCGTTCAGCTCCTTCTTCACTGCTTCCCTGAACGCGTTCTGGTTGGCTCCAAAGGACCTCTCCAAGCCTTGATTACCAGGAGCACAGAGTCCATACGAAGAACTTTGTGGGTCGTCTCCACACACAGGAGCATCTTGTCTCGTGGTGACGAATGGATGTCACGTACCCTGCAAATCATTGAAAACACATTCTCTATTAAGTAACTTGGAGGTACAGACGATAAGATCAATTAAAATGTGCAAATTATGAAACACATACCGGGCCAGAGAGTAAGGCGATGAGCGGGTATGTCAATGGCAGCTACTGGATCAAAGAAATTGCGTCCCATTTCCAGCAACCCCAGCTGGAACATGCATTTCCGGAGAAGCAGGTTGTAGATGGCCACGTATGCAGGACTTCCACTGTCGAGCGCCGTCACCAACTTGACGACGACTTGGCGTGGAATTTTTCGCCACCGTTCCTCGACGACCATGGTGATGCTGCCTCGGCCGTCCCAAAGTACTTTGGGGTGTAGAGCAGCAGTCCCGTCAAAGACGTAGCCAACTGCATGTCAGCTCCAGCTATGCCTCTCTTGAAGAGCGTCTTCTGAGAGTAGTCGATCCACCTCTGCAGCACGTCCACTCGGTACTCGTACAAGCCCATCCTGGCGCTGTCCGCACTTCGTAGTAGTTGGACTTCATGGAGATGACAGTTCCTTTCTTGCCCCTCTTTGTCCTTCCCTTCTGGTCGGCTGGTGACGTAGTCCACGTCAGTGCGGAGTCCTCTTGCCCCCCTCGTTGGGATGCTCCTTCTGCTGAGTCATCAGCAGCAAAGGCGGAATGCTTCCACACGGACCCGGCAGTCTGGATGACGACGATGATGACGATGTCCGCACGGCAAGAGTTTCCAAGCCCCTCTCCACACAGTTGTACTCCGCTGGATGTTGTGGTGGTGCTGGATTCTCTGTCTGGACTTCGGGATCGAGTTGGAGACTCCTTCCCGCATTGATGGTTCTGGTTGGGGAGCGTGCACGAGCTCGTCCACGGCCACGTCCCATTGGCATTGGCGTCCTGTATCTTCCATCTTTTCGGTTGATCGGTACGGTTGGCGAATCTTAACCGTCAAAAACAAGAGAACAAAAATATTTGAATTAAAATTGGAACGAAGAAAACATACATCAGTATTACACAACAGAATTAGATGAGTGAAAATACCAAACTTACCAGAGAAAGAGAAAGTTAGTTGATTTTTTGCTCGTCTTGGTTTGGCTTTCCTTCTTGGAGCTGAGGTTGGTTGGTTTGTACTCAGAGCTAGAAAACAACAAGGAAACGTTTTTAATTTAAACTGAAAAGAGAAGAGTGCACAATTAAAAGCGAAGCACAGACAATAATGCTTGAAATTTAACACTCACCTGCCGACTTGATTGTGCAGTTTAAAGAGTTTCCTTGTTGTTTTCTAGCTCTGAGTACCAACCAACCTCAGCTCAAGAAGGAAAGCCAAACCAAGACGGCAAAAAATCAACTAACTTTCTCTTTCTCTGGTAAGTTTGGTATTTTCACTCATGTTGTGTAATACTGATGTATGTTTTCTTCGTTCCAATTTTAATTCAATATTTTTTTCTCTTGTTTGACGGTTAAGATTCGCCAACCGTACGATCAACCGAAAAGATGGAAGATACAGGACGCCAATGCCAATGGGACGTGGCCGTGGACGAGCTCGTGCACGCTCCCCAACCAGAACCATCAATGCGGGAAGGAGGTCTCCAACTCGATCCCGAAGTCCAGACAGGGAATCCAGCACCACCACAACATCCAGCGGGAGTACAACTGGTGTGGAGAGGGCTTGGAAACTCTTGCCGTGCGGACATCGTCATCATCGTCGTCATCCCAGACTGCCGGGTCCGTGGTGGGAAGCATTCCGCCTTTGGCTGCTGATGACTCAGCAGAAGGAGCATCCCAACGAGGGGCGGCAAGAGGACTCCGCACTGACGTGGACTACGTCACCAGCCGACCAGAAGGGAAGGACAAGAGGGGCAAGAAAGGAACTGTCATCTCCATGAAGTCCAACTACTACGAAGTGCGGACAGCGCCAGGATGGGCTTTGTACGAGTACCGAGTGGACGTGCTGCCAGAGTGGATCGGACTACTCTCAAGAAGACGCTCTTCAAGAGAGGCATAGCTGGAGCTGACATGCAGTTTGGCTACGTCTTTGACGGGACTGTGCTCTACACCCCAAAAGTACTTGGGACGGCCGAGGCAGCATTCACCATGGTCGTCGAGGACACGGTGGCGAAAATTCCACGCCAAGTCGTCGTCAAGTTGGTGACGGCGCTCGACAGTGGAAGTCCTGCATACGTGGCCATCTACAACCTGCTTCTCCGGAAATGCATGTTCCAGCTGGGGTTGCTGGAAATGGGACGCAATTTCTTTGATCCAGTAGCTGCCATTGACATACCCGCTCATCGCCTTACTCTCTGGCCCGGTATGTGTTTCATAATTTGCACATTTTAATTGATCTTATCGTCTGTACCTCCAAGTTACTTAATAGAGAATGTGTTTTTCAATGATTTGCAGGGTACGTGACATCCATTCGTCACCACGAAGACAAGATGCTCCTGTGTGTGGAGACGACTCACAAAGTTCTTCGTATGGACTCTGTGCTCCTGGTAATCAAAGGCTTGGAGAGGTCCTTTTGAGCCAACCAGAACGCTTCAGGGAAGCAGTGAAGAAGGAGCTGAACGGCACGATTGTGATGACGACTTACAACAGGAAGACCTACCACATCGATGATATCGAGTTCGACAAAAGTCCACAATCCATGTTCGAGCGGAAGGGCGAGCAGCAGACGTTGGTGGACTACTACCGTGTCGTCATAGTCTGACCATCAAGGACCTGAAGCAGCCGCTGCTCAAAGCAAAGCAAGCAAGAGGGACTTGCATGCTGGAAAGGCTGCTGACCCGGGCGACATTCTTCTCGTTCCGAACTCTGCCAATCCACTGGACTCACGGACAACATGCGGGCCAACTTTTCGCTGATGAAGGAGCTGAGCAAGTATTTGCATCAGGCACCGCAGGAGAAAGGGCCCCCGTCTCGATGGATTTAACAAGCGCATGCGGGCCACCAGAGGTACGGTTTACTAGAATTTTAGCCAATCATCATGTATGAAACAATTCAAAATATACATTTATGTGATAATTTCGTTTGTTCTTCCAGATCAAGTCGGAGCTGGTCAACTGGGGATGGAGTTGGACGGGAAGCTGGTGGAGCTCAAGGGTCGCATTCTCGCAAAGGAAGTCGTCTCGTTTGCAAAGGGAACTCACCAAGTGGACGACAAAGGCGACTTTACAATGGCGTTCAGATGTAAGTTGAATTTATTTATTACTTTTGTTCAAATTTTGCCCTGCCATAGGTTTGATGCGAATTTTGTTTGTTTTATTTGTTTCAGCCCAGCAAATGCTCACCAGCGTGAACTTAACAACATGGGTCATCATTGTACCACAACGGGATTTCGCTGGCGTGGACAACCTGGTCCGAACAATGACCAAGGTGGCTGCTCCTCTCAGCATGGCTATTGGCAATCCAAAACAAATGTAAGTAAATTACTTTTGCAGGAACTTGCTGCTGCATTTGAATTGAAGGTTTCCGTGAATGCCACTAATTTTTGTGTTAATGATTTGTTCCAGAATCAAGGTGCCAGATGCACGAAGTGGAAGCTACCTGTCGGCCATGGAGGATGCCCTAAACCTGAAGCCGCAAATGATCTTTGTCATTCTTCCCAACAACAAGGCGGAGCTCTACAACGTGGTGAAAAAACGACTGGCCGTTGAAAGGAGGTTTGTTGCAAACTGAACCCTTTAATTTTTATTGCAGCTTGAAACTTTCTTCAAACTGATGTAATGTATTCTTTTATATTTTATTTAGTGCCAAGTCAGTGCTTCCTGGCAAGAATGTCACCTCCAAGGGACTCATGTCCATCGCCACCAAGGTCGTCGTTCAGATGAATGCCAAGCTGGGAGGAGAGCCCTGGACTCTGAAGCTTCCGCTCAAAAGCTGCATGTTCGTGGATTCGCGTTTACCACGGAGCCAAGGAAGTAAAGGAGGAGTGTAGGTGCGATGGTCGCCACATTCTCAGAAACTTCACAAAGTACTTCAGCACAACCTTCCCTGTTCAAGAACAACGATGAACTTTGCGAAACCATGCTAGCTGACCTCATTAGTAAGTTGTAGCTGATATATTGCTGATCTGTTAGTTTATGCATCTTGCTTGCTTCATTTTAAATGTGTTTTAATTCTCTTTTCCAGAGTGCTGCCACAATTTCCAAGAGGTCAACGGCGAGCTTCCGGAGCGAATCATCATGTATCGTGACGGTGTGGGCGAAGTCAACTCAAGGCAGTTTACAATACCGAGCTGACTATACTCACGGTACGCGCTCAACCAATCAATTCTTATTAAATATTACGCGTACTAAAATAGTAATGCAACGTATGATTTACTGCTCTGTTTTCAGGAAGGACTCATGAAGATGTACGCAAACGGAGGAAGGTCACCCCCACTCCTCACTTTCATCGTCGTATCCAAACGGGTCAACACTCGACTCATGATGATGAAGATGAACCTCCAAAATCCTCCCCGGGAACAATTGTTGATGAAGTTGTCACTCTCCCGGAACGGTATGCCAAATCAACACACTTTTCTGCTATATTGCTTTCTTTTCCACAGGAAATTAACACACACTTGCTTTGTTGCTTTCTTTTCAAAGGTACGACTTCTACTTGATTTCCTGTGCTGCCAGACAAGGGACTGTCTCTCCGTGTTCCTACAACGTGCTCCAGGATGAAAACAACTTTGACGCAGACCGGATCCAGCTCATCACTACAAACTCTGCCACATGTACTACAACTGGTCTGGAACCATCGCCGTTGCCAGCACCCTGCCAGTACGCCCACAAGCTAGCCCTTCCTAACTGCGACTCTCTATGCGGGCAAGCCAGCCCCAAACTGAGCCGACTTCTTCATTTCCTTTGAACTGGACTCATGAGTGGACCTAAGTGCGACTTTCTGCAGGGTGAAACCGACACTTTTTACGATCCTGTGTTCTGATCGTAACTTCTTGTGTCAATTACCAAGGTTCTGTTCCGTACATTCTCGTTTTCTCTGTCTCACAAACATATCCTTTTTCTGTTGATTCTCGAGATTTGCTAGTAAAATCTTAACTACAAATTATCTTTCCCTTTGTTTTGGACTTGTTATTTTTTAGAACTCAGTTCTGTTGCACAGTTTTGTAGCCAATTTTGCATGCAAGATGAGGTCATTCGCTATTTGACGGGTGAGTTTCACGGTTCTAGATTTTCAAAAATTGTCGTTAATCTCTACACATCCATTTCATTTGACTCTGACTGATATTTAACGTCGCTAAGCTACAATTTCCAAACCACTAAGAATTATGTATTTTCTGGTATTGACGAATGAGATATGGACAAACCTGCTTCATGATCAAATGCCCAGCAGGCCATATATTAACAGACTGTCTTCCTTAAGATCCTCGCGATTACTTTCTCCTTGACCGCACCATACTTACACCATTTTAGTCACTTGGTCCGTAATTTTCTATACAACTCTCATACTTTCGCGCATCTACCTCTCCTCCTGCGCCTCAGCACCTCTTCTCGCCCTAGACCGGCAATCCTCATAACTGACCATTAGCGAACTAAGCCTAGGTAGTCCAAGACATAATATGATCACTCTTGCGTCGCGTGGACACAAATTCAGTGTTTAAATTTTCAATGCAGCTCCAGTTTTAAGTTATTTCAGTCACTTTATCAGACTTTGCCGCTGTTTCACTTACACTAAAACCGTCTTGAGAATAATAGGTTGGTTTAATATCTGTTCCGGCCCTGCACTTTACTCCGTGAGTAAAGTCAGTATGAACCTCCTTTGAAGATGATCCGGCAAGCCACCTTCCAATCGCTGGCGCAACCGATTGGTATAGCAAGCCTCGTGTTCAGCACCTCAATGTCCTAAAATCCAAAGCAATTTTAGTTGATACACCAAAATTGTCCCGCTCAAAGATTTACGGTATTAAGAATGTTAGAATCCTGTAAGACATGGTTATCTGGATCCTCCAAACTGAGATGCTACTAAACATTTCTTCGCTCTTTCCAGTCGAAAAGTACTACCCGGAGTTCTAACTTTACTCAAAATCATATCCGTGAATGCACTTCCACTATCGGTACGCATCTCCATCCGGACCAAAATCATCATTTCTTTCAAACAGTTTCTTCGTTAGCGTCTTAGTCGTGCAGCAAATGGATAAATGTTTCGAACGAGAGTTGTGCGTCGGCGATGTATTTCCAGGAGAGCTGCAAATCTCCTGCAAGGGTTTACATCAACACATATTGAAACTCCAAAGATAGTCATTTGTTTTAAATGTAAATAGAATGAAAACCCACTTCCCAATTTGCTACGGAGATCCAAAATCATCAACCATTTTGTAAATGCCTGTTACAAAGGGTTCTGGACAGTTGTCTCCAAAAACACAAACTGTCCTATTTGTGAATTACTCATGTTCGGCAGATCTGCAGGGGTTTATTCGCCCATCGACTTGCAAGTTTTATCTGAAGCATCTGCAGCAAAATTTAGTAAGTGAATATAGCGCCAGTAGTATCCAATCCGTAAATAATTTGCCAAGTGAAGTAGTTTCTAACAACTATCTCGTAACTCCTCTCCCCTCCTCGCTCTCTCGCTGAATGCTGTGTTGCGGTGTGAGTAGCTGGGAGCGGAACGCAAGGAGACTTAAAGCGCCCATAAAAAACGGACCGATTGATGCATATCGGATGTGCTGGGACATTGCCAACGGAAACAAATTTGTACACCAACCTTCGACAAGCCAATGACATTAAATGAGCTCGTTCTGGCTAACTTTGAGTATTAAGTCAATTGTGCTGGAGATCATATGCCCACTTCATGAAATCTGAAATTTAAATTAAAAGGTACGATAAAATTCTGCTAAATAGTATCGTCGAATTTTTTGAACGCAATTACGTAAAATTGTAATATTCCATTGTGTTCTCCCTGATTGTGACATTGTGAATTGAATATTTGTTTCCTCTAGCCTTTCCAAGCCAAACGTCTAGCCATTATCAACGAGAACCATCGCTATAAATTATGAGAATTCATGCAATGTAATATAATGTAGCACAAATTAGATGTGGAGTTTATCAAAGTGGTAAGTGTGTGTCTGATGTACCTAAGGACTTTCCAGACTCATTAATTAGCAATTCGGAGGAATTGATTGTGCAATTCCATGCTGCAGCAAAACTACTGTTTTATTGTTTGATTTCCATCTCGAAAGAGGTTGCCCAATGCAGGTTCTTGCGGCAACAGTCGGTGAATAACAAGGTTATAGCCGTCCGGAGTGGTAAGTTTGTGAGATTCGAGAGCGTATCCAGCTAGACGAGCAAGCTCTTCCTGAAAACAAAGCATGTTTCAAATATTTTCTAATTTTGAGGCTGGTAGATAAAGATGACATACAGCTTGTGGCGGTGCCTTTTTCCTTATGGTTTCCTCATCCGGAGGAGGTCCAACATTTGGAATCGCTCCATGACTCACAATCAACGCTGTCTGATTTGTATTTCGATTAGTTTTTCAATGTCCACTAGTATTTCCGCCCCCACTTGACACTGAAACAGTAATGTGATTGAGTAAAACTAAAAAAGACAAACTAAGCAGCTTGCTCCCCATGCTGAAGTAGCCCTATCTTGTGACACCTTAAATATACATGCAGTAACTGCTGGAGGGCTGAGCTAAGGTGCGGATAGCGCCAGTGGCAAAGTATTCTCTAATCAAGAGTAAACTATATTCTAATCAAAACTCCCTTATTACCTGAGATGGTTTCAAGGCTTATTTCTCTGATGAGCATCACGACATAATTTGGAAAATTGTGCTTACAAAATTGTTATACTCATCATCGGATGTATGTATAAAATGTACTAAATATGACAATTCATTCGATACGACAATTGCGACATTCCATTCATTGTCACTATTTTACTGTTGTACTTCTGAATCGCTACGCACAGCATTTAAATTTACTATGATGGTTTTGATCCTGACACCCAATTATACTAATTCGGGGAAGCCTTCACATACTAACATAATTACATTGTATTAACAGGTGTTTTAGTAAGTGACAGGTGCTGGAAATAGGGGAAACCTGTATGACTCAGCGACTTGACTATTTAACAACTCATCGTCAGTTTCTGCTGCGATTCCAATATAGATGAATGCCAATATTAATTGAGCTACTTCAATTACCGAATAAGCTGCTGCATAATTCGGAATTTATGATTTCTTTATGAGTTAGTTAATTGTGTTTAGATTCAAAACATAGGATGCGTTAGAAAAAATTCAGTGATTTATTCTGGTACGCAATTGACACATATTTTCCGCATCTCACGCTGCTATATATTGCAAAAATGATACAGCGTTTGCCATTTATACGGCGACAATATATCTATATGGCATATTCGTCTACACGTCGTGATGTTTAGTTGCTAGTTGATGCACATCGCATTTCAAGACTTATGACTTGTCAATTCAAACATTAACTTTCCCGATGAAGCCTTCATTTTACCATCATGTATGTGTATGGGCATAAATATGGAGTCCCACTTTGAGATCAAGCATGCAGTTGATAGGTCTCATTCAATTTCCATTCATAAATCAGTTATTCTTATATATTATTGCAAGTACCGTTTTTATTCTACGAGACTACACTAAATCATTAGCGTTTGTTAAAGTACGAATTGATCAAAGTCTGTCTTACTGAGCTGTTAGGCATAAGCACGATCTCTGACTGTTCATGATCTTCTTGAGAGTTGTTTACGTACCCCGGAGATAAAATATGCTCTTATGTTGATGCTCATGGGGTTGGTTGTTGTTGGTATTGGTATTGGTATCTGGTAAACAGTATGCAAATCGACAGAATTATAATTAGACATTGTAAGGAAATGGTTGATGTAAAATGATGGACCGGAATACAATTTTTGGATCTCGAATGTGTGTCCTTTTTATTTCATTTCAGTTCATTAGCTCAGTCCATCAAATCACGTAGACATTCTTTTTCAGCGATGTCATTGTGTATAGAATTCGTAGAGATTCGCACGATAGCATCTGCGTGGAGAGTGGTCATACATTAAAGTTCGTTTGTGACGGATGTTGTATTTTGTATGAGATCATAATATAATGCAATCGAATCACATCATATTCTATGAGGCAACAGCATCAAGTGTCATTTCTGCATGCATTGCATTGCAATGACATACGGGCTAATGTCAACCCCTTGCATAATTTTGATAAGAAGTCTATTCTCCAGCATACATTATTTTCATGTCTAGTACAGTAAACTAGAATAAGTGTAACTCAAAGTTTATATTCAAGCATTTTCACCTGCATCAAATTGTTCAAGCAACACTTCCTCTAACAGGTGAATTTTCCATGTTACGCAGCATCAGTGTTGATCTAGATAGCATCGAAATGTTCAAGTTCACATAAAATTGCAGAGCAATGTAAACTGTAGCCAGCACTTCGCATCAATTAAATTTTATACTCTGTACTCTTTCATATATACTGTGTGCAAATGAATAATCACCATCATTATTGTTCTCATTCACCATAATCTCCATTTATTCTCTGGAGATTTACGTCACAACACCGCACCACCAACATCGACATTCCTCCTTTCATCCGGTGGAAGAACATGCAACATTTATGAGCTAAAAACATCGAAAAGTATTGATTAGGTTAGAGTATTCCTTATTTCTATCTATTTAGGATGTAGCATGCTAAAACAATTGTACGAATCATAAAGTGTGTTCTCAAACAAGAATTTTTCGCTGATGCTCAATCTATTTACTTTTTGCATACGAGGTTACACAACTCCATCATAAAAGCTTCATCACACAAGGCAAACAATATTTTATTCCAAGTAACGCTTCGCCTTTTTGTGCACCTGGTAAATATAATGAAGTTGAGGAGGAAACCTTGAAAAAATTGTTTTTGTGCACTTGACTCAACTGACGAAAAGCGTTGTTGTGTTAAGTATGCAAATGCTACTTACTTTATGCATTGCATACCATTCTAGTTTCATTCAGTTATGTAGACAAACTTCAACTATACGCACGTTATCTGCCTAAAAGGAAGCAATAAAGGAGTGCTAAAGCGCGTCTTCCTCGTCATTCTTGTTGTTAAGATGGCATTTGCTTTGAGCCATAGCATGGCTCCAAAGCAATGCCATGCTAACAACAAGAATGACGAGGAAGACGCGCTTAGCACTCCTTTATTGCTTCCTTTTAGGCAGATAACGTGCGTATAGTTGAAGTTTGTCTACATAACTTAATAGAATGGTATGCAATGCATATAAAATATGTAGCATTTGCATACTTAACACAACAACGCTTTTCGTCAGTTGAGTCAAGTGCACAAAAACAATTTTTTCAAGGTTTCCTCCTCAACTTCATTATATTTACCAGGTGCACAAAAAGGCGAAGCGTTACTTGGAATAAAATATTGTTTGCCTTGTGTGATGAAGCTTTTATGATGGAGTTGTGTAACCTCGTATGCAAAAGTAAATAGATTGAGCACTCAGCGAAAAATTCTTGTTTGAGAACACACTTTATGATTCGTACAATTGTTTTAGCATGCTACATCCTAAATAGATAGAAATAAGGAATACTCTAACCTAATCAATACTTTTCGATGTTTTTAGCTCATAAATGTTGCATGTTCTTCCACCGGATGAAAGGAGGAATGTCGATGTTGGTGGTGCGGTGTTGTGACGTAAATCTCCAGAGAATAAATGGAGATTATGGTGAATGAGAACAATAATGATGGTGATTATTCATTTGCACACAGTATATATGAAAGAGTACAGAGTATAAAATTTAATTGATGCGAAGTGCTGGCTACAGTTTACATTGCTCTGCAATTTTATGTGAACTTGAACATTTCGATGCTATCTAGATCAACACTGATGCTGCGTAACATGGAAAATTCACCTGTTAGAGGAAGTGTTGCTGAACAATTTGATGCAGGTGAAAATGCTTGAATATAAACTTTGAGTTACACTTATTCTAGTTTACTGTACTAGACATGAAAATAATGTATGCTGGAGAATAGACTTCTTATCAAAATTATGCAAGGGGTTGACATTAGCCGTATGTCATTGCAATGCAATGCATGCAGAAATGACACTTGATGCTGTTGCCTCATAGAATATGATGATTCGATTGCATTATATTATGATCTCATACAAAATACAACATCCGTCACAAACGAACTTTAATGTATGACCACTCTCCACGCAGATGCTATCGTGCGAATCCTCTACGAATTCTATACACAATGACATCGCTGAAAAAGAATGTCTACGTGATTTGATGGACTGAGCTAATGAACTGAAATAAAAAAGGACACACATTCGAGATCCAAAAATTGTATTCCGGTCCATCATTTTACATCAACCATTTCCTTACAATGTCTAATTATAATTCTGTCGATTTGCATACTGTTTACCAGATACCAATACCAATACCAACAACAACCAACCCATGAGCATCAACATAAGAGCATATTTTATCTCCGGGGTACGTAAACAACTCTCAAGAAGATCATGAACAGTCAGAGAGATCGTGCTTATGCCTAACAGCTCAGTAAGACAGACTTTGATCAATTCGTACTTTAACAAACGCTAATGATTTAGTGTAGTCTCGTAGAATAAAAACGGTACTTGCAATAATATAAAGAATAACTGATTTATGAATGGAAATTGAATGAGACCTATCAACCTATGAACCTATCAATGCATGCTTGATCTCTAAAGTGGGACTCCATATTTATGCCCATACACATACATGATGGTAAAATGAAGGCTTCATCGGGAAGCTAATGTTTGAATTGACAAGTCATAAGTCTTGAAATGCGATGTGCATCAACTAGCAACTAAAACATCACGACGTGTAGACAAATATGCCATATCTAGATATATTGTCGCCGTATAATGCATAGCAAACGATGTATCATTTTTGCAATAATATAGCAGCGTGAGATGCGGAAAATCTATGTCAAGCTTGCGTACCAGAATAAATCACTGAATTTTTTCTAACGCATCCTATGTTTTGAATCCAAACACAATTGATTAACTCATAAAGAAATCATAAATTCCGAATTATGCAGTAGCTTATTCGGTAATTAAAGTAGCTCAATTAATATTGGCATTCATCTATATTGGAATCGCAGCAGAAACTGACGACGAGTTGTTAAATAGTCAAGTCGCTGCTGAGTCATACAGGTTTCCCCTATTTCCAGCACCTGTTCACTTACTAAAACACCTGTTAATACAATGTAATTATGTTAGTATGTGAAGGCTTCCCCCGAATTAGTATAATTGGTGTCAGGATCAAAACCATCATAGTAAATACTTTAATGCCTGTGTGTAGCGATTTCAGAAGTACAACAGTAAAAATAGTGACAATGAATGGAATGTCGCAATTGTCGTATCGAATGAATTGTCATATGTATTAGTACATTTTATACATACATCCGATGATGAGTATA
The DNA here is from genome assembly GCA_001718145.1 of Orchesella cincta. Classification (NCBI taxonomy): domain Eukaryota; kingdom Metazoa; phylum Arthropoda; class Collembola; order Entomobryomorpha; family Orchesellidae; genus Orchesella; species Orchesella cincta. The sequence continues at coordinate 647 of LJIJ01003465.1, read as the reverse complement.
ACAACTTTGTAAGCACAATTTTCCAAAGTATTTCACATAACGCTCATCAGAGAAATAAGCCTTGAAACCATCTCAGGTAATAAGGGAGTTTGCTTAGGAATAAGTTTACTCTGATTAGAACCTACTTTGCCACTGCGCTATCCGCACCTTAGCTCAGCCCTCAGCAGTTACTGCATGTATATTTAAGGTGTCACAAGATAGGGGCTACTTCAGCATGGGGAGCAAGCTGCTTAGTTTGTCTTTTTTAGTTTACTCAATCACATTACTGTTTCAGTGTCAAGTGGGTGCGGAAATACTAGTGGACATTGAAAAACTAATGAAAATACAAATCAGACAGCGTTGATTGCGAGTCATGGAGCGATTCCAAATGTTGGACCTCCTCCGGATGAGGAAACCATAAGGAAAAAGGCTCCACCACAAGCTGTATGTCATTTTTATCTACCAGCCTCAAATATAGAAAATATTTGAAAACATGCTTTGTTTTCAGGAAGAGCTTGCTCGGCTAGCTGGATACGCTCTCGAATCTCACAAACTTACCACTCCAGACGGCTATAACCTTGTTATTCACCGACTGTTGCCGCAAGAACCTGACATTGGCAACCTCTTTCATAAAGGAAATCAAACCAATTAAAAACAGTATGTGTGCT
>LJIJ01003464.1:0-18952 GCA_001718145.1 Orchesella cincta | reverse complement strand
CTGGGCATTAATTTATTGTTGGTATCTTTTGGTGTGTGGTTGGGTGCGGGTTGCATTTTTGTCGATTTGTCTAAAGTGGTTAGTTATAGTAAACAGCTCATCAGCGTTTTGTCAGTGAGTGTATATTGCCATAAAATTTGTTATTTAGAACAAAGTGGAGCTGAATTGCCTGTAATATGGTTTATTAATGTAGCCAAAAGAACAGTAATGGCGCACACAAGCTTTTTTGCGAATTTGTAAAAAATGTTTACAAATTGGATTCAGAGCATATACCAGTTAGCTGTAGAAGCATGACCCTTAACGAGAATGTTTGTTTTGGAAAGCAGTGCAAAGCAAGCCATGGCTGACTTTTTGTTGTTCTCTTAATCTTCAAATAGTGCATTGTTATTTATCGAGTCTCCTCCTACCCGATTTTTATTGGTGAGTTGAATTTCTGCGGGTGTTGTATCAGTGTGTCCAGTTTTTTTGAATATGTACAATTATTGGGTGATAGAATTTTATAATATTAATACGAGTATGTTAGATTTTTCGAAATATTCTATTATAATTTATGTTATGGTTACGAAGATTGAACAATGGCTTGCTTAATTGCTTGCCTGCTGTAGCACGTACTATCTGTTGCTTCCCAGCTTAATCACTGGGTTGGGGTTTTATTCTGTTGGTTTTTTTGTTTGCAGTGTTTTTGTGGTGTGTAGAAAAGCTATGATAGAACATTTGAGTCCTGGTAATTGCATCTATAAGCACTCGGTCTTATTTTTTACGTTGTTTTGGCGTGTCATAATAATGTTGCTGATATCTGGATTTGGTATATTTTTTGTTGATTATGCATGAGTGCTAATGTATGTTTTTTTCTAAATAATATTAATGCATGTTTACGTTTGTGTGTTTGGTTTGTGTTTTTCATGGTGTGCAGCAAAAAATTTAATGTAATGTGTTTCAATTATTGTCTCTGCAGTAGGTGTTTGGATTGCAATTGCTTCTGTGCCAACAATATCATGATGTTATATAGGTCAAAGGTTTTGGTGAAATAACTGAAGTGAGTGAATATGGGAGACTTGGAACGTGCAGTATAGTGTGGCAATAGTGTATTGGACTCGATTTAGGTGTGTTTTTTCTCCGATGAATCACTGAATTTTGTTAGGACATTTCATAAACTGCTTTCAAATCTTAAGTATGAATAATGTTGTATGATCAATTTGTCTAGTGGCTATATTCTAGTTTGTGCGCGCTGTATTCTTTTTGGTTTTTTGTTGTTTCAGTTTGATCTTTTGTAGTTCAGTCTATGGGTATTATGGATGTGGTAGTGGTGTGTTTTGACGTTCTGTGTGTGTTTTAGTGGGGTGGGCGTAGGCATATCTCTATCAAGAACATGATTAGTGTTTAATCGTCGTGTAAGAGCAGTGTTGTGTGTTATGGCTGTCATTGTACTGTAGCATTTTTAGCGGTCGTTTGCTCGTGTGACTTTCTGCACGTTGATTCCCAGCTACTTATACAGTAGGGGAGTTTAGGATTGTGTTATGGGAAGCTCAAATTATTCAATATGGGCCTGAGGAAGTTATTGTTTTAACCCGTGGCGGTTTTTGTGTTATGGTTTGCCAAAAGTTGGTTTACCGTAGTCTGACCCGAATATTGATTAAATACTCCTGGAACTGACCAGTGAGGTGTTGCCGATGACGTAGACGATTTGATGATGATGAATTTTGGTAGCATAGGACAGATATAGTATAGAGGATTGTGTCTAGCAAGCAATATAGGATTTTAAACTTTTGCGGAGATAAAGGAATTTGCCTTCAACTAGAGTCTTGGATGTATAGGAATTGGGTGTGTGTTACGTAACGACGTTAAAGGACAGATTGAATCAGATCAGTTTGTTTTGTACTGCCTTATTTGACGGTGAATTTCTTGGTGGCGAATTATTTTTGTTAGCGAGAGTTTAACGAGCTTATCAACACATATTGCGTTTGGTTTGGGGATAATACTGGTTTAATATAGTGTTTATTGTAAAGTTAATTTTATAGCCACTTCGAAGTGATTGCCATCGTTATAACTTTGTAATACACAATTTAATTTTAGATCTAGCAGTAAGCATGTGAATAAGATTTATAATGGAGCCTGTGGTTTGTGGAAAAGAGCGGCATGTTTGCATCCGCATATTGTCCTCTATGGTGATTATGTATGCAATGTTTGCCAGTTGTGATGTGTTTGTTATCGTGGCCGTCTAGAATATTCTCTTATGTCGTGCTAATAGTATTATCTTGTGTCGAGTCTGGATAGATAACGTATTTTTATAAGCAGCTTCTTGCAGTTTTTGCTAATTCGGGTGTTGGAAGATATTGTGGTGATATTTTTTTTTGGTTAGTATTTTGTTGTTTGTCAGGTGTTTGTAGACAGCGATATTTATTTTATCTATTTTTGGGTTATGACTCTAGAATTAGTCATAAGTTACTTGTTATATTTGTTCATTTGATCATTTGAATATTAACGGTTAGGTGAATTCGACGGCGTACTTCCTTATAGTAGAATGCACCTTAGGAAATTTTCCCAACTTTGCCCGAACCTTGTGACCCATATATTTGGGATACTGTCTCCAGAGGGTGCTTTTGTTCGGAACCTATAATGATTTTTAATGGTTGCGGCTACGTTACTTCCACAATTTTGTTCATAGGTTTGGCGTTGTTGTGTTATGGTTGTTGGGTAGGACTTATGTGTTGTTTTTGGGTTTGATTTTTATTTTTTGATGATTTGATGTTGATATTGTTGTAAGTGTTGTGTTTTAGTGGGTTTGTGCTTGTTTGCGGGTTGGGTTGTTTGCTGGAGCTGTTTGTTGTTTTTTGTTTGTTGTTTTGTTTTGTTTTGTTCTGTATTTTATTTGTTCTGGGTTTGGGGTTTTTGAGTTGACTGTTTTGATTGGTTTTTTTTGTGTTTTCATTCTTTATTGTTGTTTTTTTTTTGGTTTGTTTCATTGAGTTGTTATTTATGTGTTGTTTATATTTGTGGTGGGTATTTTGTGTTTTTGCAATATTTGTCGGTTTTTTGTTGATTGATATTCATTTTGAAATATAAACATTAATTCTAGAATTGAGTTGTTGTTTATGTTTGGATTGGTTGTTTTAGTTTTGGTGTGGTTATGGTTTATTTGTTGAGGAGTTACTATCGTAAGAAGTTTATAAATAGGTCGCATTGATATTAGGAAATGCCCTGATGCGCAGCTTACCTAGTGATATAAACTTTTTTTCTTCTACTTGACACGTTTTGCTATTGAGAAAGTTACATATTAAGTTTGTCTTCTTTTGTTTGAAAAATGCCTCTCTCGGATTTTTCTGAAAACGAAGTTTAAATAGGGGTAAGCTATGTTATATTTTATATTTTTTTTCTAGAGTTAAATGGTGGCCGACTTTTTACCAAAAACTACATGTGGGTTTCTGTTTTTGTTTATTTTTTGTACTATCACCTGTGCAGTGTATGTTAGAGGAGTTGCTTATACTTTTGAAGGGAGTTTTCCTTTTATGAAAGCGTTGGTGTTCAGTCAATGATATTTGTCGTATTTATCAGAGAAGTCTGTTCACAACGAATTGTGGAGAGAAACTGGTTTAGAGATAATATTTTAGTTGGGTTACCTTTTGTAGTGTGTTTGGTTAAACCATAGCCTGTGGAAGGTCAAGTTACATGATAGTCTTAGAAAGGTATTTCGTTGGCCTCGGCGGCTAATTTATTGGTATTGTGCCGCCTCCAGCTTGTATATTGGTATTTATTTTGAGTCTAAGCCAATTTATATAATTGGGCTTGTGTTATTATTATATGTGTGAAGCGATTATTTTGTTATTTGCTAGTCATATTGTTTGTTGTTGCTTTTGTTTTGAACGTGTATATAGGGTTGTTTAATTGTATTATGGTGAGTCTGTTTTTGCAGCTCCGATTTTAATGGCAGTAGCAGAGCTTGCTAGGTTGTGAATGGCGCACTTGGGTATTGCTTTGACCTATTTGCAAACAAGGTTGTAGTCTTTCATCCTAAGAATGAAAAAAGAAATAAAGCATAGTAAATAATGAATTGTATAAAAAATATAATTATAGAAAATGAAAAATAATTACGGCATTTGTTTGGTTTGAAGGAACATACTGACATTAGTATTCTAGTTAAAATTCATGTGGGATTTTTTGCGCGAGATAGAAGTTTACCAAGTACTGTTAGTAATCAGTGTAACGAAATTAAATATTCTGAGGAAGCTGAGTTCTAAAGAAATTATTGGATTGTTGTTCAATTATATTAAATGAGAATAGGAATTTTCGTGCCGAGACCAGGAGGATTTCATGTAGACGCAGTAAAGAGGTCATGATTGTGTTGGCTGGATATGTAATGGAGAGTGTTTTATTGTGATTTCGGATCCGGCTAAGTGAAATTGCCAAGGATTGACAGGTTGACCAGCCGCCTACTTCGCTAAGCTTAGCATTATTACTTTTCGCTCAAATGGTCTAGGTAAGATGAGTAGAAAAAACGCTCTCGCTAATAAATAGGGAAAACTAGTTCGTGATGGATGTATGGGATGGACCTTGCAAGATACTGGAAGCGTCATCTTTGTTTACTCTATGGGTTGTTGTAGGTTTATTGTATGTAGGTTTTGTTTGGGTAGTTTTTCAGTTTATTCAATTGTGGTGTGTGGTCTAGTAATGTAATTACATATTCAATTGCAATTGTAATGTCCTATTGTGATATAATTTTGTTTTGATAGTGTTCTTTAGTCTAAGTAATTCCCAGCAATATGGCATGAGAAGGGAGTTATTTACTTATTTTAATTTTTTACTTCCTCCCAGGTCTTCCGATGTCGCCTATTCCTATCCTCATCCTTGGTGTCCTTTCGTTTCCTCTTGTCCATTCCCTTATCTTCGCTCTTCCTGCTTCGCGTCTTTACCATTTCCCAAGTCCTTGCGCTCGTTCTCTTCCTGCTTACCATTTCCCATCTTCCTCTTCTCATTCCCTGTATGCTTCTCCATTCCATTCTCTCTTCCTCTTCCTTCCCATACGTTCCTCTTTACAGTCCCCTTAATCTTTCCTCTTTCCTATTCCTTGCCTCTTCCTCTTCCATTGATCCATCTTCCTCTCTTCTATTTCGTAGTTTCTTTGCCTCTCAATTCCGATTTCCTTCTCCGTTCTTCCATTCCATCTTCCTCTTCTCATTCGCGATGTCTTCCTCTTCTCCATTTTGCCGCGTGCGTATCTCTTCCGTCGCATGTGCTTACTCTTTCCTCTTCCATTTCGCCTGTGATTTTCTTTCCTCTTCTCTTGCTTCGTTACAGTTTCTCCCATTCGTGGTTCCTCTTTTTCCATTCCCCCAGTCGTTCGCTCCCTCCTACTTTGGTTTGCCTCTCTCCAATTCCCGATGCTTTCCTCTTGCCCATATTTTCTCTCGTCTTTTCCGTCTTCCATTCCCATCTTTTCCTCTCCTCATTTTCCTGCCTCCTTCTGTCCGTTCCATTCCCTATACTTCCTCCAGTCCATTCCTCTTCGTTCCATTCCCATTATTCGTTTTCCTACTCTCCATTTCCTCTCTTTATTCCTTATTCCCTATTGAAGTTCCTCCTTCCATGGTTGTTTCCTCCTCTTTCTCATTTCTTTCCGATTTTCCATCTCCTCTTACAATTTGCTCTATCTTTCCTCTTTTCATTTGCTTCGGCTCTTCCTCCGTTCCTCTGTTCCTCTTCCTACCGTCATTTTTTTTATCCATTCCTCGAGGTTCTTCCTCCCTCTGCGATTGCCTCTCTTTCTCTTTCCATTCCTCTCTGTCTCTTCTCGATTCCTCTCTTTCCGTTCTTTCCATGTCTTCGCATAATCTTCCCACTTTCCTCTGTCCCTTTTTCCCTTTCCCATTTTCTCGTTCCTCTATGCTTTTTCCTTCCCACCTCCGTTCCTCTCCTATTTTCTGTACTCCCTCATTCCCTTCTCGCTTGGTTCCTTCGCCCTCTTCCTCGTCCGGTGTTTTCCCTTCCCCTCTGTTTCCTCGTTATATCCTTTTTTCCCTTTTCCCCTCTTCTCTTGTTCTCATTCTGTCTTCCCCTCCTTGCGTGCGTCCATTTTGATTGGTCCTTCCCCTCTTCCTCTCCTTTTTGTCTCTTTTCCTCTCTCTTGGCCGTTCCCCTTGCCTCGTCCCTTTCTCCCCTCTGCTTTGTTTTCCTTCTCTCTGGTTCTTTTTTCTTCCTCTCGTCTGCGGTGTGTGTTTTTTTTCCTTGCACTTTATGTTTCTTCTCTGTAACCAGTTTACATGATTACGTTATAAAAGTAGGTTATGCAGTCGCATGGCATCTTTGATGAATATCTGATTTGCAGTAGAAGCTTTTCCCCATTTCAGTGAAAAAGTATATCGTCAATTCGTTTGAAATAGAAGTATTTTTTTATTTCCTATTAAATTCAAAACTGATCACACCTTATTAAATAAATGGAGAGTAAAGGTGGCATTTCTTTGCTATTAATAGCATAGTCATGGGGTTCTACCTGACTAATGCCCAAAAAATTGTTATAATTTATAATAACAGTTGTAATACGTGTATTCTCAACAAACGATGTGTGTTTGTTCAAACTGCAAAGGACGTGTACACGTGTATCCTCCGGCAAAAAACTTATCCCCAAATCAAAAGGATTTTTCGAACTGAGGATCGGTGTAACTATTTGGCAGACAGACTCTCTACGTCTTCTTCAACAACAATCAGCCCACCACCAAAACCTAGCAAGTCAACAACAATCGCTCCGTCAATATTGGACTTATCTACAGTGAGATCCACAACCAATCATCACTATTTAACAATTAAATCAACAACAACTCAGAAACTGATTGCTATAACAAAAGCTTGCTCGCTACCACAACAACTCAGAGATTGATTATAACAAAAGAAACTACTTTGCTACCCACACCTGAAATATTGATTAGCACTACGGATGCTACATGGACAGTACCAAAAAAGGAAATAACACAAACATCTTCATCAACCCTCCTTAATTGAGAAGCAATATTCAACTAAATCAAACGATTCCGCATTTATAAACACTAATCATAATCACACCACACCTACGGTACAACCTCATTCATACTTATAAACATTAACAATATACCATACATCAACGATAAACATTGTTTCTATTTTTTTTACAGCCCAACTCCACACACAAACACCAGAGAAAGTTCACTCAACTCAACCCATCACAAACCAAACAAGTTCTTATCCAAGGTAAAAAGCCAGAGACTACTTGATGACTACTCCCGAGTACTGCATCGTCTACACAATAAACATTGGTCTACTTCAACAACTTCCTCCGATTACTTGAATTACTCAACCCTATCCAAACACTACAACAACCAACAAACCTTCTCGACCTTCAAAATCTTTCCAATGTTTGATAATTATTTGTACATATATTATACAGTTGAGGGAAGATGAAATCTAAAACAATTCTTTAATTTAAAAGGTTCATCCAACCGTTAAACCTCCACACCTGTTGCAGAAGCTTTCGCCCCATTTGCGGCTGACACATTACGAGTACTTTCTTTTTCGCTTCCGACAGAGGCATTTGGTTGTAACATGATTCCAAATTCCATCTCAGCTTCAGCCTTTCTTACCCGCTGTTCCTCCACAAGTCTGGCCTTTTCTTCTTCAATTTTTTGAAGCCGTTCATGCTCCTCATTTTCTCTTCTTTCCTGTTCATCTTGGGCTTGTTTTTCACGTTGAGCTTTCTGAGCTCGTTGTTCCTCTTTTTTCTTTCTTTCGGCTTCAATCTGCTCCCTAAAGTCTTTTAAACCCGATGATGATGATGCAACTGCTTCCTGAGTTCGTCCCCTTTTTCGCTGATCAGTTTCTTTTTGCACTTCTAAATAGTCCTGTGCTGATAAACCTTCAAGTGTTGTTTGCCCACTTTCAAGAACTGGGAGATTTGGATGAAATGTCTCGGTATGATGTTTTAACTTGTCTCTTCTAATATTTTTATTGCAATATCCACAATCAACTTGCTGGTGAGAATGTGCTTTTGCTTTTGAAGCCATTTTTAATTACAATATGAAAAACGGGCGAACGCCAAATTATTATGAAATGTAAGTTTTCAGTATTGGATGGTAATCAATGAAAAATTTATTTACGCTTTGCCAAAATATTATGATTCAAATTTGACGTCCTCGTCAAAACTGAGACTAAGGGCGTTGGCTGGAATTGTGGTACATACATACTCTCATCATTCTCAACCAAGCTAAAAACGTTTTTGGAAGTCTTCTGTTGAAGGTGTATCATGCATCATTCCTTGCTGAATGTACATTGGCACAACGTTTTTTGCATATTACGCATAGTTTTGGTATCATTGGTGTGTTGCGGTTGCATTGCATTTGTCAAGTGTAGTATATATACAGCTCATCAGCGTTTTGTCAGTGAGTGTATATTGCATAAAATTTGTTACTTTAACAAAGTGGAGCTGAATTGCTGTAATATTATATGTACAAAAACAGAAGCGCACACAAGCTTTGCGAATGTAAAAAATGTTTACAAAATCAGAGCATATACCAAAGCGAGAGCATGACCAAGAGAAGTGTGGGAAGCACAAAGCAAGCCAGGCTGACTTTTTTTCTCTATCCATTGCATGTTAACAGCCCTCACCGATTTATTGATTTAACTGCTGTGACAGTGTCCAGTTTTTGAAGACAAATTGGGAAATTAAAAATAATACGAATATTTAATTCGAAATATTCTATAAATATAATATCAACAATGGCTGCTAATGCTTGCCTGCTGCAACACTACTACGTTGCTTCAGCTTATCACAGAAAAGCTATTGAGAGAACATTTGAGTCGGATTGGCATCTAAGCACCTCATTTACGTGTTTGGCTGTAAAAAGGCTACAATTGGGTAAGTTTTTTGATTATGCATATGCAAATATTTTCAAATAATAATGCATTTACATTACACAGTGCACAAAAATTTTAATGGTTATGTTTCAATATGCTCTGCAGGATTGGATGCAATTGCTTCTGATGCCAACAATTCATTGTTAAAGTCAAGGTTGGAAAAACTGAAGGATGAATGGGAACTGGAACTGTCAGTGGTGCAAAGTAGACTCGAAAGTGTTCTCGAGGAACACGATTGTACGACATCAAGCTCAAATCAAGATAAAAATGATGACATTTCTATGTATTGCATTCAGCAGCTAAATGAGTGTGGAGACTTATCAAAACATGAGTTAACTCGTGAAGCAGTTTGTGTGTTAGCGCATGATATGGCATTACACGGCGGAGACTTTCTGCACAGTGATCCAGCTACTCCAGTGGAAGTTGTTATTGAAGCTACAAATATCAACGAGGAAGTTTTTAACCGTTCAGTTGCCAAAAGTGGTTCCGTAGCTGACCCAAATGAGTTAAATACTCCTGGAACTGAGAGTGGAGGTGTTGCTGATGACGTAGACGTTGATGATGATGAACTGAGCAAGGACCAGAAAAAAATGCAGCAATGCATAAAGGATTTTAAACTTTTGGCGGAGAAAGGAATGCCCTCAACTAAGCTGGAGGATATAATTGGTTATAACGACGTTAAGCAGTTGATCAATCAGTTGTTTGTACTGCCTAGACGGTATCCCGAATATTTTACCAGAACGGACCTACAACACATATTGCTTTTTGGGGTAATACTTTTTTAAATGTTATTAAAGTAATATAGCCACTCAAGATTGCCATCGTTAACTTGTAATAACAAAATTTAAATCTAAATTTAAAGGAGCCGGGATGTGGAAAAACGGCATTTGCATCCGCAATTGCCCATGAATTTGGCAATTGCCAGTTTGTGATGGTTACTCCGTCAGATATTAACGGCAAATATATCGGCGAGTCTGAAAAACGACTTAAAGCGCTCTTCAGTTTTGCTAATTCTGTTGGAAGAATTGTGATTTTTTTTGGTTAGTTGTTTGTAGGGTTGAACACATATATTAATTTATGACAAAAGCAAATACTTAATTTTTTAATGGTTGATATTAAGATGAAATTGACGGGCTACTTCCTAGCAGAACTGCACCAGGAAATTCCAACTTGCGAACACTTGTGACCCAATTTTTGATACTGTCTCAAGGTGCTTTTTCGGAACCAAAAGATGTTTTAATGGTTGCGGCTACTAACCTTCCAATGAATCTAGACGAGGGAGTACAACGCAGATTTAAAAAGCGCATTTATATTGGAATGCCTGATGCGACTACCAGAGAACAACTTTTTCTTCACTACTACGGGCAAGAAAATTACAATAAGTTGTCTGAAAAATGCCCTCCGGATTTTTTTGAAAACGAATTAAATAAGTAAGCATGTAATAATGTTTCAAGCTAAATTCAGACTTTTACCAAAACTGACATGTGTGTTCTGTCCTGTATTTAGCTACACCTGTGCAGATGTTAAGGAGTTTGCTCTAAACTTGAAGGAAGTTCCTTTTATGAAAGCGTTGGGCAGCAAATATTTCGTATTTCAAAAGTCTTTCACAACGAATTGGGGAGAAACTTTAGAAAATAAGTGGGTACCTTGTAAACCATCCTGTGAAGGTGCGAAGTACATAAGCTTAGAAAGTATTCCTCCGGCGCAATTATTTATTCCGCCTCCAGCTGTAAAGGTATAAGTCAAGCCAATTTAAATAATAAATGTAACATATTGTTATGGCATCAATGTTTGTGTGCTTTTAACTTATATATTAATGTATAAATCTGATTTCCAGCCCGACTTTTATGCAGTAGCAAGCTGTATGAAGCCCACGGGTTGCCTTCCCGCAAACAATGTACTTCTTCCTACAAGCATGAAGGAACAACTGACATACTATCAGAAAAATCATGGATTTTCACCAGAAAAGTTTACCAAGTACTGTAAACAGTACGAATTAAATATCGAGGAAGCTGAGTTTCAAAAAATTATTGATTTTTTCAATAAAAAATACAAAGAAATTTCGGCGAACTCAGAGGAGTTTCAGTTAGACGCAGTAAAAGCAGATTTGCTGGAAATGGTAAAAGTGTTTAGTGATTCGGATCGGCTAAGTGAAATCAGGAATGACATTGACAGCCGCTACTCTAAGCTAGCATTATTCTTTCGCCAAATGTCTAAAGATGATAGAAAACGCAACAGTTCGATGAAATGGATGAACCTTGCAAAACGAACCTCATCTTTGTTTACCCTAGTGTGTAGTTTATTGTTATATCATTTTCATTGTGTGTTGTCTATTAAGTAAACATATGCAACTGCAATTGTTTCCATTGTGAATAAATTATATATTTCTTTAGACTCAAATTCACCAGCAATATGCAAAAAGGAGTATTTATTTTAATTTTAACTTCCTCCCCTCTTCCATTCCCATCTTCCTCATCCATTCCTCTCTTCCTCTTCCATTCCCATCTTCCTCTTCTCTTCCTCTTACATTCCCATCTTCCTCTTCCATTCCCATCTTCCTCCTCCATTCCTCTCTTCCTCTTCCATTCCCATCTTCCTCCTCCATTCCTCTCTTCCTCTTCCATTCCCATCTTCCTCCTCCATTCCTCTCTTCCATTCCCATCTTCCTCCTCCATTCCTCTCTTCCTCTTCCATTCCCATCTTCCTCTTACATTCCCATCTTCCTCTCCATTCCCATCTTCCCCTCTTCCTCTCCTTTTCCCTTCCCTTCTTCCTCTCCTTTTCCCTTCCCCTCTTCCTATCCTTTTCCCTTCCCCTCTTCCTTTTCTCTTCCCTTCCCCTCTTCCTCTCCATTTCCCTTCCCCTCTTCCTCTCCTTTTCTCTTTTCCCCTCTTCCTTCCCCTTCCTCTCCTTCTCCCTCTCCTTTTTTTTCCTTCCCTCTTTTCTTCCTCTCCTCTTTCTTTTCCTCACTTTTCTTCCTGTAACCAGGTTACAACGTTACAAAAGATTATGCAGCCATGGCTGAAAGCAACGGAGCTGCTTCTCTGCTATGAGCATTTTTCCCGAATTGGAAACTTAACCCCTTTCTACTTGAGGATTCAACAATAACTCCTAACAAACCCACAAATTTTAGTGTGGTTGCGACAAGAGAGATGTGACTGTTTTTCTTTCATACGTCAATAATTTTAAAGCATACAACAGCGGGAGCCTTTTCAGCAACACAAATACTTCAATGCGAGTGTTAATTTTTAACAAGATGTTCAGCTACAGTTCGTCTATGATTCCGGGAAACGGCAAGTAGTATTCGCGCTTTCATAAAAAAGCGTAAATGTCAAGCACAAATATTCAGGCATCCAATCTCTTAGCTTTGGATAGAAAACGTGGGGGGTGGCTAATACGGAGTTGACATAAAGGCGTGTTTGTAATTTATCTAAGGCGGAAAATTTTTTCGAATGGGAGTATTGTTTTATGAATAATATATTTGTTTACGCTCACTTGGTTGTCGGTTTTCTTTATTTATGAGCGTTGAGATGGATTTGATTAGCGAGCACTCGGATATAATCAAAAATGCAAACAGCACACTGGGATAAAATACAATTCCCGAAAGATGAAACAGTGGATTTGCTTTGCCATATTAAATGTAAACTGAGAACCACAAGTGGATTTTTTACTCTGGATGTTCGCTTTTTGTCCCTCTGGTTTGTAGGCACGTCAATCCACAATCATTCGCAAACTGTTATTCACAGAAAAGCTTTGAAATGTTTTGCAAGTAAGCTACATGTTTGTAATTTCTTTGCGAATGTGTTTATAGCTCCCTATTTCACAGACGCTTTGTTATGTGCCCGAGTTATATTGGAGTGCGTAGCTTGCCTTACGCCCTGTGCAACATGTCTGCAACTTACATGTATGTATATATCTCACTATATTTACCTTTTTGTACAGTTCAAATAGCCGCAGAATAGAACATTTTGGCTCGTTGCCCTAACTTTGAAATGTAAATTTATGTTAATAATGTGAGGATTTTAAATTAGTCATCAAGATAATTTAAGTTCTTTTGGCGTTGAGGCTTAAAAAAACAATGAATTTACTACGTGAAATTAATGTACATGCCATGAAATGAATATCGCCATGAAGCACGAAATGACACTCGAAAAGACTAGAGGATATGATTTACTCCTACGTTTTGTATATTAATTTAATTACATATTTTCTGATTATTTTAGCATACAAATCTTTATACTACCACAACATGCCAACGAACAGCAACTTTTTGAATTTTACAGTGAAACTTTTTATATAGAAATTTACTATTCTACATTTAACATGCTAAAGCCTGGTTATATACGAACGGTTGTCGGTTTTTTATATTGTGATGTTTCCCTTAAATAAATCTTATTTCATACTTAATGTTATGTAAAAATGTGCCCATGAATAAATTGCATTTAAATCAGCAACATGCCAAAAAATTCCTTCCATCTGCGTACTTCTGATGACCTCTAAACACTTACTTCTTCTGCTTCTTCTTGAAGTCTAAATTGTTGTAGAACAATTAAATAAGTTGTCATTAGTCCTAGTGCCTGTGAATTTAATAAATTGTAAATTTAGTAATTGATTGTAGCAATAAGAGAAACTTAATGAAGCACACGAATATACAAAAATTATTATGAACTAAAAAATCGAATATTATTAACTATTCTTAATTGTTCAAACCGGTGGCAGAATGTGACGCCCAAGGTGAAAGAAGTTAAGTGGAGATATGCATGGCGGCTTGGCAAGGGTTGAAAAGTAAATAGAAATATCTATGAAACAATTACCATAATCAATTTGTATTAAGTAAATATTCACATAAATACTGATATCTGATTTAATGACTAGTCATGCCTCATCTCGTGCATCTTGCTGAAGAAACGAAAATGAATAGAAACATCTAAAATCCGAAACAACATCAGTGGCCTGCAAAAAAATTCGTTAATTAATCCCGAAGTATTTTTACTGTAATTTTTAAAATTAAATTACCTCTTGCGTCACGGCCGTTGAGACATCACACAAAATAAAAACGTCATGATAAGCGCAATTAAATGTGGGAGCCACCAAACACAGTAGCTAGCTGCCATCTTCCAAATTCCTCCGCTTTCAATGTGTTAAGATTTGAAAGGTTGAATTCAAAATTGGCAACAAAATGTTAATACACATGCCCAACAATTGATTCCAAACAACTCTAGAAATTCCTGTAAAAACCCATCTAACTTCTGAAATGTCTGCATAGTCCAGCGAATGCGTAGGTGTTGGCTGTGTTCGCTTAAATTGTAATTTTCCCGTGATAAAATGCCCACCGCCTAATGCCAATTGGAAGCACATAATTGTGCAAATCCAAAAGTAGCAAGTGAGGCAGTCTAAAGTCTTGCATAATGGTCCAATAAGTTGAAAAAATTGCGACATTTGTCAACGTGTGTAGATGCCCCAATTTGTATACCAGTGACTACAGATATACCTGCAATACTGAAAAGGGTTACAAGTGCAAAGAAAAATATTATCACCAGAATTCTCCGATTATGTAAGATTCTTCGCTGAAACTGAAATTCATCCTTTTTTGATATTTATAGCATGATTCCAACAAACTCAGAAAACAGCTCAGAAAGTTGGAGTAGAAGCACTGAATTCGACTCCGATTTCGAATGAAGAGTAGCAAGCAAACTGTCTCAATTATGCTCATAGACGCGCCAATCAATATTTGAGTTAAGGCTTCCGTCGTACCAGGTGTATCATACAATCTATTGTATTCCTCAGTCGAAACTGTTGTGAATGAAAATGGAGTTAAGTAAGCAAAGAGTGAAAAGGATAACGGCCAGGTTGCTTTTCCGATGGATATAATGCCAAGTCGGACGCATTGAAAGATAAAGGAAAGGTTCCGAGAATTTGATTGATGCGAATCGGTATTGCCAATAAGTTTTTAATGTCGTTGTGGGCTTCTGTGACGAAAGGATTGTTAATTTCCCTTTGTCGGTGGTAATAGTAAAGTAACTTCATTACGTTTCTGGTAATTTATACTGATAAAAAATAACGAGTTTTTAAAGCACTGTCTCTGTCTAGAATTGACTTGATAGGTCGCAATATTTTGGTGAATCCGTTTCAAGGTATATCGAGTAATTAATCAATTTTTGGGTAACTATTTGTTGTGTAATATTTTTTATTAGCCAGGGCTAATTTGCTAAGCATAAACTAGTGACATAAACGGAACTTGAAAGCATTAATAATCGCAAAAGAACTAATTTGCTTATGCAATATGGCTGTGTTGTTTCATTGCTAACTGGCAGCTTTTCTTAATACATTTGATTATTCTTGCAAAATAAACTGCTACAGCACGAGCAGATAAGTAGTTAACAGCCCAATAACCTTTTAGAAGGAGGATTGCAGCAATTATCATAAAACATCGTTACAATTCATTAATCAAAATTATTTTCATTTATACAAAACATACGAGGAGCAAAATTTGTCAGCCAGTGAAAGTGTGGATCTTAGATTGATGTTTGCACAAACGATATGAGTTAAAACATGGAAACACTTTGCATAATTATAATGTAATTCAAAAATGGTACTCATTAGCAAATTGGCTTAATTCAGATGTTTGGTTTGTGAATTTAATTAGTTTCAAGTGGATAGTTACGAAGTTGGGTGAGTTTGCGTTCAATTAAAAATTAATGCATACTTAAGTAACATCAATTATACACACGTTCATTATTCTTGAGGCTGCAGTCTAGTAACATTGTCACAATCTAATTTCTCTAAAAATTTCAAAATGAAACAAAGAATATTCAGTGTGGAGCCTTTTCCACCTCCAAAAACTATAAAACTCACCAAAGATTTTGTTAAGTTCCCATTTGAATCCGAATCAAAGCAGATGGATATTCTAAAGCAGTTGCATGGTCTTATCAAAATTTCCATTCGAGCGAGTCAAATTAGTGGGCTCTTCATTTTTGGGGTAAACATACAACAAAATAGATTTACATTTTCTTGGTTCAGTTTCCCAACCTTTGCAGCAAGTCTTCGATTACTTTTTCTTGCACTTTCGGTGAGCTATTACTTTCATTTCTCCGAACTTATTAACGACCGTTTCAAAACAACCTCACAATTGGAATCTGCTCTTGGAGCATCCGAGACGATTCTCATGGTTTCTATCTTTGTTTCGGATGTTTTTGGAATATTTTGGATGTGGAAAGGTCGACAAAACATGGCACTATTTATTAACCGATTCGACCAAAGCCTTATTTCGTTTGCCGACGAGTTGAAAAATGAGAACTGGATGAAGGAATGGTTTCGCGAAGCAACCAAACGAGCTTGGTGGATAGTGACGAGCATTAATTTGGCCGCTTCCATCTTGACACTGATAATTGTTTATCCCAACCTTTTCCAAGTATTGATGTATATTTTGGAAAAGGAAACATCACCCTTTTTGATTGTCCTTTCCAATTTTCACCTTTTTTGGTTTTCAATCACTGTCCGAAAAATTAAATTTCCCTGTGGTCCTGATGACCATGATTGACAAGCTCCAGTTTGGATTTAGAACGGTGAAAGAGCATATCAGGAAATTTGCCGATGAGAGTAAAAAGCAAGCTGGTTAGAGATGTTATTGTCAGTAATGCGTTTGGAAAACTGGATGGGATAAAAATCCAGGAATCAGGTAGAGTTGACCTTGACGCTACGGTCACAGGCTATTTGAGGGACGTCAAGTTAAATCAAATTATGGAAAAGTATAGAGCAATGGAGACACTGCTTGCGGAGTTTAATGAGCTATTCTCATCCCATTTGATTAATGGAATAGGTTCAGTATTGGTTGTTATGCTGATGACTTTATTCCACTTTTTTGTCGAAGTGAACGGGAATAGTTTTAGTGTTCCAGCTACAGTATTTGCTAGTCAGGCTGTGCTTAACATTTGGGTGTTGTATAGCTTGGGAACATCAGCAACTGACATGGCAAATGAAGTAAGTGAACATAATACGTATGTATCCAATTTCGACAATAAATTTTCATCTAACAATATAATTCTTTTAAAGGCGGAAGAGTGTGTAATTATCTTGCGCGATGTTCCGATAGGAAACATCAATCCAATTCTGAAGCAAAAGGTAATGCACTATTTTTCATTTATTCGAAATATGAATAAAAAGTAAAAAAATTCAATTCTTTTCAAGGTCATGCTGCATTTCCAACAAGCGCTGGCTGTTCCCCTTGTTATCTCACCTGGAAACTTTTTCTCATTGAATCGGCCAATGATTACTTCTGTCGCGGGTACACTTACAACGTATCTTATTGTTCTCATTCAGTTCCAAGGTACTGAAACTGACAAAGAGGAAGCGGCAGTACATTTGCAAAACTTTACCTTGCTAAACAGCACATTTAGAAGGGTGTAGCTCTAGTTATGCATCAATTGATCGCCTGTTAAATTCGATTTTGACGTTTCAAAATCATGCGTGATGATTAATTAAATTAAAATTGACACAACTTAAATACATGTGGATTTTTGTGATGGATTTGGTGGTATCACATGGAAACCAATATTTTAATTTGACGTCTTCTTAAATTAAATAATAGTAGATATGCGGTGTTCCCCGTGTTATCAACAATAAAAATTCCTGAAAGTGAAGTTGCTAGAGAACAATTGAATAAGTCATGATTAGTCCGAGATTTGAGGGTAGCCGATGTGACCCAAGACCCAACAATGAATAACTTGCCGGGGAAAATGACAGGTGGATTTTTGGAAAGTGTAGATGTAAAAAATAGGAATATCTGAAAGTTCACAATTTATATTACTCGCATTATAGTAATAAAACAGGTATACTAAATCCCGTTTAAATCAACTACTTTTTCCTTTATTTGTTTATCATTGGAAGTAGCGATATTCAATAGAGGTTTATGAAGTGCCCTCTAAATCACCAATGAAATTATTTTTATAACAATTCCAGCTTGTGATAAATTACAATAATCCACCGTATGCCAAGAAACATTTGCAAAATATATTTCTGTCTTCTTGCAAAAACTCCCAAAGATCCAAAGGTAAGTTTGAATGAAATGATCATTAGACTGAAAAAAGAACCTGAGCAATATTACCCAATTCAGGATAATCCAGTATATAACCAATAAAATAATTTTCTCCCCGAAAAATCCGCATTCCAAGCTAAAATTACATCAAACGTGCAACTGTTGATAGCTGACGCTATAGCAAGTGCCGCAATAAAAGATCATGATAGTTGAATGCTGGAAACAAGTACATTCCACAGTGATTTAGGAGCGTCAACTTATTTCTCGAAATAGAAATTCGGCCTGTGCGAGTATGTAATTTTCAAAGGCTCATTTTTTCAACGAAAGATATGGTATCTGGGGTAGAAAAGGGTGTAGATTCCGATAAAACTACTTTCATACTACAACGCTGCTGTGCTTTTGTGCAATTACCATGTAATTCTAAGATTACCCCGTTTTTTGACACTTTTTGACCAACTCGTTTCTGCATGATTCCACCGAAACAAGGTAGCAAGGATCTGTTGTTATAAATAACTTTTTCACTCTTTAAGCAACATTTTGAGTCACGCAGCTTCGTAATCGGATGTTCGGAGCTGACAAAATAATTCTTTAATACTTGGAAAGTATCGAATCTGAAAGGTACAAGAGGCAGTCAGGCATTCAGGACCAATTTGCATCCCCCGGAGCCATTGCATCCCTTGATAAAGGATCCAAAGTGCATCCCTCGGGATCCAAATTTGAATCCCGGGTTGCAAGGATGCAAATTTGCATCCTAGGGTTCCAAATTTGGATCCCGGTTTGAAAGGATGCAAATTTGGATCCCGTTTTCTTCAGGTCCAACCTTAGTGCTCTTGATTAAACACATCGTGATAACGCTGGCATACAAAACAAGTCCAAAGGGAGGCCACAATCTTTTGTCACCGATTTGGCTGAAAATTTGCAGGATGATAGATTTTTATGCAAAGATTGCGAATCTAGTAATTAGAGTAGCCCCTTAGCGATTGTGGCGCCGCTAGAAGGAAAACCGACAGTAAGTTTTTTTCTTCGAATCGTCCCAAAACATGG
>LJIJ01003463.1:0-18967 GCA_001718145.1 Orchesella cincta | reverse complement strand
AAAAAAAAAAAAAGCGCGAGATCTACGATAACTACATGCATAAGTGAAGGTAGGAATTTATACTAAGCAACAACTGACGGGATTTTTGCTATCTGATTTGTGATCTTACTTCGGTTTTAAACACTGATTGATTATGGATTTTAGGATTAGGGGTAAGCAGTCGAGCTACTTCGCATTGGATTATTAATCTTTATGCCTTCCAGTTTTACAGTTAAAGTGCGGCGCTGATTGTCTGGTTTCAGTACCAATTTATAACTGCTACCCATGTATTGATGAAACGGCACTATGTCTTATTATACATAATACATAATTTATACATAATTGAGCGATAGCCATTAAAAACTAAAAAAGAGGGCCAACACGCCCAAGGTTTGCCTACAGTGAGTACTGATGTAGTGCCCTAAAAGCTAAAATAAGGGTTAGTATATTTATTATAAAATAAATTATCAGGACCACATTAGTTCCCTCACTGCGGCGCGCTGTATAGTTATCAGTACAAACTCTTTAAGAATTACTTTGTTATATTCAATGTATATATTCGACGCTTAAAGCCTGCACACCTGATGCCGAATTGAAATTGTTGTTGGAGAGCTGCGACTTGAGTAAGATCAATAAGCAAGAAATTGGATTGGACAGAAATAAGTTGACTTGCTAATGAACTATTTCTCAAACATTATATAATCAGTTAAAACTGTATAGTAAGTTAATTTCAATTAGTTAATGATAACTATGCGCGCCACATTGAGGGAACTAATGTGGTCCTGATAATTTATTTTTATAAAATTTACTAAACCCTTATTTTTAGCTTTTAAGGGCACTACATGAGTACTCACTATAGGCAAACGTTGGCGTGTTGGCCCTCTTTTTTATCTTTCTTCTCTTCCGTCCGGCCTGGAACGACCGTTCCACTCGCCTCCCCCATCGTTACGGGACGATGTACCTTTAGCGTAATTTGCGGCTTAAAAATGTGGCATAAGTGAAATCCTCAATAGATTAGCTTTCGAATGATATATCACACCCTAAGTGTGTCATTTCAAAGTGCATTACCATTGAACTCGGTTCGAAAGTTCTGATTTCAATTTGCAATACTTATCATCATCAGCACAGCAATACCTTTCGAATGGTATATTACAAGCCATGTTGATCATTTGAAACATTAATCGTGACCTTTGACCCTGTTAGGAAGTCCCGATTTAAATTTGCGATGCATATTCATCATCAGTAAAGCATTACCTTTCGAATGATGTATCAATTTGTTGCGCTTATCATTTGACCTTGTTGCCGTGACCCCAGATAATCCATCTTCGAACTCAGCCTCTGCTTTGACCTTATCTATCGACTGGTGAAAACAGAATTTAAAAATGTCAAACGGTTCGAATTTTATCGTGTTGACAGACAGACGGCAGACGACAGACGACAACACACAAAGTCAAAATGATTCCCAAGCACGGCTGTTCTAACCCACTGAATACGGGGCGAAATGAGACGCAAAATATAAAAAAAACAAAGCAGCTGCTCAGTCAGGTCCGAAGTACCGAAAAGGTATTTAGCATACTCTTACCAAAACAGTAAAAACCGTCTTAGTTGACGTCATAAATATTCAAATGCAGAAAACTTACTCATATGATGATTATTTATGATCAATGCATCATATTGTGTAATAATACGCTGAAAAAATTTGTTTAAAAGGGGATTTTTTTGCTCGCCGGACAGGCCATTCGGGAAACTCGGTCTAGACTTTGCCGCTGCTTTGTTTTTTTATATTTTGCGTCTCATTTCGCCCCGTATTCAGTGGGTTAGGACAGCCGTGTTCCCAAGTAACAATCGATCATTGAAATTGTGTTGAAACAACGCAAGCAGTACACTGTGGAAACAATGCTGAATACTGTCCGCCTATTCGCGGTGTATTCCACATGTGGATTTTACATGGAATCCACTGTGGAATCAGTGTTAAAATTTTTGTGATATCAACGTTGTTTTTCTGTCATAAGGTTGTAGTTTTTGTATTGATGTTTACGATGCAAATGATTGTATTTCTATGCAAAATCAACGACAGACTACATCATGCTAACAATAGTTATAACAATTTATTTTTTATGAAATAATCATTTAATACACGAATGCGAATACATGAATATCTCTAGAAACTTCTACAAATTACAGCGCGCTGTGACATGCATCCACGTCAGGGACCACGAGACGAATTTGACCACAGGGAACACAAGATGGCATCGATCAGGGATTAATCTTAAATTATAACAAAATGAGCATAATATGTTAAAAAGATGATAAAGACGAAATAACAGTAAAACGTAGACATAATTAAGATTAACTTACCAAGATGGTCGATACTGTGTTTCATCTTCAGTCTGCAGTACCTCCTCAAACGTTTCTATATTTAATAAGTAAATATTTTATACTTCATAGTTAACAACAATTTGAATTGATTAGTAAAGATAAAAGATAAAAACTTACCACAGAATTGAAAATCACAACACGGGAAGACTTTCCAGGATTTCTTGGAGACAGCTATTCTTTTAATAAGGACATGTGTCGCTTTTTCACATGGGTAGTAATGTAGTGAGTAGAAACACTTTTCGGTGTAAACTAACTAACCTATAAGTACAGCAGAAACTGTCAACTCTTACATCTTATCTCTATTGAAGAAATGTATACGTGTAATGAAACGAAATGTAATGTTAGATGAAATGCAAAGATGACTTGTTTACATTTCTTACCACTGAACAGTAAAGCTGGAATATATGCATGGATCTATGTAGTTTCCAAGTGCAAGGTTTCCATGAAGTTTTTACTTTGAATAAACGTTGCTGAGCATTCGCTACTTTTATTTCACACGGTATGATTGCGTTGATGTAGCGTTGTTTTAAGGTCAATTCAGCATGTTGAAATATTGTTGCTTCAAAGGGTTGAAATTACAAATCTTCAACGGAGCTTGTCCGCAGAATAACAAATAACACGCAAATTCCACACTTGCTGCATGGATATTGCGTAAATTCAATGATGGATTGTTACTTGGGTTGAGATGTAGGGGAATATTTTGTGAGTGGGAACGTGGCCGAATGCAGATTTGGTTAAAATAGGAAGCCTAACTTTTCAGTAAGAATTTAAAACGATGAGCTTCCTAAAGACGGAAATTAGCAACCGATTCGAAGAATGTTATGCTGAAAACAGGTTGATCACCTGCTTGTTAAATTCTGTTCCGAATTGAGTAGATAGCCATATATTTGTTTCAAAGAATTATTATGTACGTACGTTGTTCTGAGAATAATTAAACATTTCTCCATTGCTTTTAAATTTTATTTATATATTTTTAATGTTAATATCAAAGCCATACATAATCATTAATTTTGAATTAAGGTTGCAACAGGGATTCCAAAATGCATCAAAAATTTATGAGCTCAATATGATGTTTGGATAAAATTTGGATTTCCCATAAAGTTATAGGGATTCTAACAATCTATGTGGCTCGATACTTTTACTTTCAAATCCTGAGAAACAGTGTGTTATAATATAAATTAAAAAATCGAAGTATTCTATTTTAAATAAATTATTAACTGTTAATTTAAACTTGATAACGCTAAACGAATAAATATTTACTTGTTAAAACTGTAGAATTGAGTTAGAAGTTGTTCATTGCCTGCTGATCCAGTCTGAAATGCGCCTCTCATAATTCTACTAAACTTCTTGCTGCTAAAATTGAATATGTTAATGAAATGAATCATGCTGAAAATTGCTCATTATAATTCAAAAAGCGCTGGTTAAAAATTTAGACTGCTTTTGTAAAAAAGGAAGTGCAAAATCAGTCACATGTAATTAAATAATGAAAGAAATTGGGTCAGAATTCATGGTGATGTCAATTTAAAAATGTAATACATGCTTGAGCCTTGGTTTGTGTAATCACCGTGAACTGAGATGTCGACTAGGTTGGCACTCATTATATCTTTTTTGTAATAAACATATTGACATAACATTAGACATCACCATCATGTCTTATGGTTGAGGTACGCATTTGTACGATTTTCATTGGAGACAACATTCAGACAATCGTATTATCTGTTTATGCAAACAAGGTGGGGGTTTGGAATCTTTTTTACCAGGGGAATGCATTTTTTTAAATCGGTAAAACCCCGGTTTTTTTGGTAATAATATGTGTTATTTGCTCAAGTGCACGAAGTACAAGAAAAAATCGAATGCATACAAAAAATAGAATTAGTCTATCCATTTTTTGCCGTGGGAAACCCGGGCATGCCGTCGCCGGCGATCAAAAGATTCTGGACCCCTGAAACAAGGTAAAGCAGAAAGCTAGTTTACTATCAATTTTTAATATGGTGTTAAAATATGATGTATTTACTGAATAGTTTGCAAAATAATTTCAAATTAATCTTCCAATATCTTGTTTTTACGTCTGTTGAAGATGGAAGTATTCAAAACGTCCAAATCAATAATTCCCTGGTAGGTTTCGAGAAATTGAATACAAAACTAATTCAAACAAAGTCAACTTATGTCCAACTCCTACATTTTCATTCAATAGAAATAATAAAGATCACAGATAAAATAATATATTTCTTCTCATTCTTCGTAGACTTGGAGACGACAATGTGTCAACAAAGCTGGAAATCATTTTGGTCAATGATGATGATGAGTGAAATTTAATACCATTTGTCCTCAACTGTGTTTTCTGCAATCAAAAAGTTATTTTGATACTCGTAAAATTCACAACTAAATTGTCTTCCAAGAAAAAATATGATGGAGTCCTCTATAAGCAAACATGAGATGGCTATAAGTTTTAAAAAACCAGTTACAGCACGAAAACGCATTTCATAGACCTTTAAGATTACTTTATTGTTGAGAATCTGCACAACAACACAATAATTGGATTTGTCAAAATAAATAAAAAACTTAAGAATCGCGGTACAAACTCGAATAATTGTAAATAAACAAAGTTCGTGGACTAAAAACGCTGTAAACTTTCAAATTCCATTCTAATATGGAACAAAGGTAAAAACAGATGCGATTTAATATTACACTTGAAAAATTTCTTGTTGCCCTCACCATGAGAAAGCATTGATATTCCAACTCTCAAATATTTAGAAATGAATATCTCAAGATTTGTGGAAACTACTTGAAGTGTCAGCAGTAACCCCAGTATCATTGCAACAAGGTATTGAAGAGTATATTCATTTTAAATTTTAAAATATTCAAATTAAAAATGATAAAAACTAGAACCGTATAAGTCTTTCATGAACTCTTTTATATCTTTAGAAAATATGGTTTGAAATGTCGTTTTATTATATCGTAAAATACAACTATTTAAAAAAAGCATATAACAAAGGCTTCAGCCAAATATGTTTGTGCGTGAAAATTACCCTTCTTGCTTTTTGATAAAGAGATGAGAAAACGAGGATGGTTCTTGCAGACATTGTAGAAACCTAACAACGCATAGCCCTAAAAACTGTTTCCCGTAAGAAGTAAGAATTCAGTCTCATATGGTATAGTTTAACAATGTACAACACAAGCTATAAGGCTTAAGTTTATATGTACCTTTGGGTACGTATTAAGAAGACTTATTATGACGTCTGTCTGTTAACAAGACGCCTTTAGAATCGTTTGACTTGGGAATGGCAATCTCCAAAACTCAAAGAAAATGCATGTGTATACAATGCGTGGGATTGATCGGATATCAAAAACAGTGAGGTGCCATCATAACATAACCAAAGAGACCATTTAAGCTCATACCCATTTTCTTTGTGAAAAGGGCTACTGCTTAGGAACTTCGTCAGCCTGCAAAGAACAGTTGAATGACTATTTTAAAAAGATTCCGAAAATACTTTTTAATGAATATCTGTACCCAAGGTTAATCATTCTTTTTTTGCACCGTTTTCCAAACAAAGGACATTCGATTTAAGTGGAAATCCGTTTATCTCACCCTGCATAGAACCAAGGATTATGTTGTAACCAAGAAAAATAACCCATTAAAACAGATATAAATATAAAATGGAATTATATTCTATTCTAGCCTTCTCATTGTTTCATTGCACATGAGACTTAACTGTTTTCCGTTCATTCAAAACGAGAGAGTGTGTGCAAATAATACCTGAAAGCGGTGGCTAATGGCTTCCTCTTCATGTTTCCTATGAAGTGGAAATACAGCAAATGTAGTCTATCGTGTCCATTTAATCATCACCATCTTCTGACTCACAGTGCAACACAAAAACACCTTGTTTTAGCAGAAAACCTATTTTAAACATCAGTTGACCCGTTGTTGCAATCATGAAGCACGATGCCAACTTACTCTAAAATCCGAGGTTTAGTATTTTCGCAGTTGGGTTTCAGCAATTGTGTTTACAGTTGAAACGCAAGATCCACTCAAGTAAAGCGTTTTATAGATTCCGCGTTTATTTTTCATTAAAAATATTTTTCACCTTCGTTAACCATCTTCGTTACCTATTAACTTACATTATTAAAAACAGTTGTGGCGTGACTACATATTTGTTGCACAGTTTATAATACATTTATATACTTTAGTACTTGTTACTTGTTAGGTAAAACAGTTTAATAAAGGCTTTTGAGCTATACCTACACAATAGACAATATTAATCTGATGTCTGCAGATTTGGAATGGGATCGTTTTCAACGCGACAAGAGCTGGATAATGCCCAAAAGCAAACCTTTACCTGAGCTCAGTCGTCCGGAGAGGAGATACTGTGCACACGGTCCTATAAATTTTTTGCATTTGATTTTTCCAATAGCCAAAATGGAAAAAGCTCAAGTAACAAAAACGGATTCCACGAGTTTCCCAACTATTTGGTGTGTAACGCTCCAGTTTTAAAAGCTAATATCAGTTTAGAAAACGACAGTGCATACGTGGAGTGCCACCAAATCACAAATAACTGCTCCAAGTCAGGAAATTCATTTGATACTGATGATTATTCAGAAGTAAATGTCTCTCATTACCATAACGAAACTGGGCTCACTTTACCCCTAGAGTTTACTCAAGTTCGTGAAATCAACAAGGTGTACACAATCGTTTATGGCGTTCCATTTATTTTTGCTGCTGTAGGAAACTTGTTTGTCTTATTTTCTGTTATTTGCCAAAAACCCGTAGGAAAAACCAGGGTTTCTCTACTCCTCACCAAATTATGCGCTGCTGACTTGATCGTCACATTTTTTCTAATGCTATCGGAAACGATTTGGAGGCTTTCTATTGCATGAAAAGGTGGAGATTTGTTATGTAAAGTTATTCAGTTTTTGAGAGCTTTTGGACTGTACTTGAGTTCCAACGTGGTGGTTTGCATAAGTGTGGATCGCTATTATTTAATTGTACATCCGCTTAAATCATGGGCAGCAAGAGTGAAGAGAGTCAAACTTTCACTGGTGGGAGCTTGGATTGTATCGACGGCTTTCGCAACGCCGCAGGTATATTTTGTTTGGTTGTTTCTAAAAAAAATACTCCTTATTTAAATAAATACATTGAAGTCATTAATTAATTTTTTAAATGGAGGCAGCTAGCTAATTAGATATTTTGTAAACTCTTTATAAATGTGAGTAATCGAGCACGAAAAACTTAACAAGGGAATAGGATTTCGTGATTCCCATTTCAAATATGACTTACGAAGCTTCTTTCACGAACAATATTGTAGTTACGCTCAACTGTATATTGATTTTGCCTTACGAGATGCTGTTTTCTCCTTTATTTCTGAAGCCTACTACAAATAAGCGGTTGCATTTTCAAAAGAAATCAAATCAATTTGGTAAGCGTTAAAAAGTAGCCAAGGGGTATTTAATTGAAAATTCAATATGTTCCATTTCCTTGATATGGAAGCTATCATAAAATTCTGAATAGATTTAATTTGCTAAAAATAATTTTACTGCGAATTCCATTCAAATGCGACCTATTATGCAAATTCGTCTAGCTACTGATTTTGAATTAGTTTAGAATTGAGTTTCGTTACGCTTTCAATAAAATTAGAATACCACAAAGACACCCTGAGGATAATACATATTTATGAGTGCACAGTCAACACCGGCTTTTTGCAATGAAGCATGTTTTACTCAAGTGAACTTTCCAGAAATGTCTGCCTTTGTTATTTTTGTAAACATCTCTCTCATTTTTTCTTCCAGTTATTTATATATCACGTGGCAAGACATCCTGAGTTTCCTGAATTTCGTCAGTGCGTTACCAAAGCGTTTCTTAAAGAGGGGCCCAACAACGAACTCATTTATAATGTAATCTCTGTCTCGGCTTTGTACATCTTTCCGCTGCTGGTGGTTATCTATGCTTACACAAGAATTTTGTTGAAACTCAACCGGAAGTCCAAAGAACAGCGGCAGGCAAATCGCAACCGAGGTAGTATTAAAAGATGAAGACAAGTTGATATTACAGACTTTCATAAAAATCTACAAAATTAATACCGATTTTTTTACAGACTATGAAGTTTATTTGGATAATGCAACCACTTCCACACTGACTAATATTTTTCGATCCGATTTCAACCGTTTTGTTGTTGATTATCCCAGAAAAACACGGGTTATTTTGAGATGCTCCGAGAACCAAACGAGCTCGCTTTCTCGTGCTGACTCTAGTTATTCTGCTAACGTTCATAGCTTGCTGGACTCCCTATGTTATTATAACATTATGGTATGTCTGTGTAACCTGAACAATAATTTTAAAACTTGCAAAATATTATATTAAATGTTGGGCTGAAATTTGTTTTAATTCTGCTCTTCTATTAGGTATATGTTGGATAGGAAGGGAGCTTCTCAGGTGGATGAATGGCTCCAGGAAGTTCTTTTTTCTCGTTGTAGTTGCAAATTCTGTTGTCAATCCATTTATTTACGGAACAGTTGGACGTAGACAAAGGCGACAAGATGGAATTTTTCAATAGACACCAGTAGTACGCGTCGAATTAAAATTAATGGCGGTTTAATGAAGTTTGTACTTTTTTAGAATATTTCAATCCATATTCTATTCAAATGTTGTAAGTGTAAATGAAAGGGCTGCAGAATGTTTTACAGAGCGACGTTGAAAACGTGTGATTGTGGAAAGATTTATGTTTTTTAATAATACACAGGTAGTATATAGGCCTATGGATGGAGTTCATTATAATTTCATCTTTATTTATATAGTTTCAGAAAGGTTGTGTTTTAAGTTTATTTCATCAGAATTTAAAATGATTGTATAAAATCAAATTATATGTAGTTTAGCTGCAAAGGCACGAAAACCTTGACCTTCAAGGTGACCAGTAGTCAATGCCTTCAGGTTTCCTTTTCACGATAAGGGAAGTTGTTTGCGAGTAGGAAATTATTTTGCTGAGCATGTTATTCTAGTACAAAGAGAAACCTCATAACTTTTAGATGTAGTCATGCATCACATGCCATGTTCAATGAAGAAACCTGGTAGATTCATCAAAGGGGAACTGCGAACAAAACTGTGCAAATATATAGGTTCTTCTAATATCCTTGAATGCACATACCGTCTTTAATCTACATCATTCGTAAGTAACATATTAGCATATCACCGGACCATATCATTATTCCTCAAGGATTCTTGAATGCAGGCTCGTACAAGAAAGAGATTTTATTTAATTGCTTTGCAAAGAAGTGCAGAAACAGCACGTTGAAATTGTGAGAAACGCAACCTTCCAAGAAAATGATGTGGTTTCACCAATTAAAGAATTCTATTAAAGTTAAAGCCATTGTGAGTTTTGTAACACCACGAGGATGACGTATTGACTGTAGTTATATGGGTTCGCGTTTCTTTCCACAACATATACGTATAACATACAATACATACATACAATACTTTTTGCAAGATTTTGGGTTTACGTTTAGTTAGAAACCAGTGATGTAACTTTTAAAACTGTGAATTCTTGCACCTAAGCAAATGAAAATAACGAAACCAGTGGAGTCCTTGATCCACGAATAAAAACAAATGACATCCCAGTCCAATACAACGATAGATTGAATAGTGCATTGGCACAAATATAAACTATACAAATACATACATAGTAAAAGGTTTACAAATCTTGAGTACATCATGAAGTTCGAGACAAAAAATTGGCTCTCAGAAAAAAGGTAAATACTATAATCCCTGACGCAGCAGTCCACAGAAAATATTTATGCTGGCAAATTTTATGAAGTTATGATGGGATTTGGCTTTTAGTCGAACAACGCGAGTGGTATTTTCAGAGCTTTCTTCGTATAGTGAATACAGCATCTTCATTACAATCATGCTGCGGTTCAGCACAAACATATTTTATTATGAATGATCAGGAAGCCTGCTTGTGAGCTTCCAAAATTGCAATTCAGGTTGGACACGTACATGTGTGCACTGTACTCTCTATTTCTCTTTATCTCTCTCACAAACAAGCTTATGTTAACAGAATCTACCTGCATAACTCGGTTAATTTCCAGCGGTTCAAGCCCAGCTGCAATTGTAATACTTTTTGATTAGTAAAACCAATAGTGTGGGGAAATATATTTTTGTTTAACAGCTGGAATGTACGTAATAAAATTACTTTCCCTGACTGTACTTAAATTTAATAAAATTACATTAGATACATTTCAGTTGAACAGTTAGCTCTAGAAAAGTCGCGCGTTTCAAGGTAATGGGTGAAAGTTTTAGTTGAAAATTTGAAATGTGGAGTATGACCATCATGTTGAATTAGAAATGGAATGTATTCATCAAAAAAAGAACATTAGAATGAGAATCAGCCGCATGATAATTTGTGTTCGTGGACTGGAATGCTTGAATTATTATTATTTTCTGGAATGCTCGCTTTTTTTGGTAAACTAAAAAATAATTGTTACATAGTATCACCTAAGAAACAAATCTCACAAATTATTGCCACCTTTGGAAATTACGATGGAAAATCTGAAAAGTCATCCATACTCGCGCAGCAAATTACCAGACAGCTTTCGTCATACATTTGAAATCTTCATTCATACACACAATCATTTTTATTTCTTTGGGACGAAAGTTGTGAATTGTATATATGCTGCATAAATCGAAATAATTCATATAGAAACCCTGTTTGACAGTTGTCCATTACTAACCATCATCACACAATTTATCAGCGCATGATTTTTGGATTGTCATAAAATTCGAATTTTCTTATGGGGTTTTGCATGGGAAAATTTATACTGCTTTCAGTAACAAAATTGGCCCTAAGACAAATGAGCGTTTTTGTAAACAAAGTGTGGTTTCATGCATAAACCACTAATATATAATCAACACGTACTATAAATTACCCCTTAATTGATGTATCCCATTATTCAATTGAAAATGCTTGACCTTTGAATACAGGATGTATTGCAAGATACGGAATTTGTGATTTGAATTTTTAATACATATTTATAATCTATGACAAGAACCCCAGCAGAGCAAATGCACTTGAGCCCAGAGGGACGTTAAAGCATTAGCTGTAACGAGTCATCCCGCCCCATTTCTGAACGAGGGATTCAAGTGCCTGTGTTGGTTAGGTTAGCCATAAGATAACATTACCTAATCTAACCAACACAGGCATTTGAATCCCTCGTTCAGAAATGGGGCGGGATGACTCGTTACAGCTAATGCTTTAACTTCCCTCTGGGCCCAAGTGCATTTGCTCTGCACTGCAGTATGGTGCTTGCGCTTGTTAAATCTATTTACTTCGACTTCTGACCTCGTACCTGTGACCTCACATAGCCAATCTACGAACCTGTTCTCATCCTTGACTCACAGTACGATAGGTTCAGTCAGAATGTAAGAAAGCAAAACGGTTCCAAAGGTATTGTGACCAGACAGACGACTCGAGTTTATCCAGACAAACACATTAGCCGCCATATTTTTAATAGAGTGACTGTTTCTTTTCGGTTCAAATTTTCCCATGCAGAATCCCATAGGAATATTCGAATTTAATGATGTAAAAAATTGGCAAAAGTGCCCATTTAGACTTGATACTCAATATACGCCATAAGACACCTAAACCGAACATACATGCCAAATCTTAGGCCAATCGGGGCTCAACTAACATTAACCTTCCCTCGTAAGTTTTGAAAAATAAATCCTTTCTTATAAATTTATTCCCTCTCGCCTACCGATGGAGTAGAAGTAAACTCTTAAGAAAACCAAAATACAGCACCATAAATTCCCTCAACGTTTTTTATCCACAGAATAAAACGGGTGGACAACATCCAGAGTTATTCTTGGACAGCTTCTTGCAAAACATCGAAGCAGAGATCGTCCACAGGTCATATCATTGCTATTTCTTAAAAACAGACGTGACATGACGTGTCACTAATCATACCAAGCAACAGAGACTCAAAATAAATGACAAGAACAATGGAAACTATCTTACAAAAAGCGTACCCTGCAATAATCATTCCAGCATTGAGTACTTCCTCAGGAACAGTAATGATCACGTAGCTACCTCCAACCAAGCAAATCATATAAGTTACGTGGTGCAGTGCAAATGACAATCGATCCACAAATTTCGTTCGTCAAAACGTTAAAAACCTGCTGCGTTCTCAACATAAGAATTACATCCTCATCTCTCATCGCCCCAAATGTCATGGTTTTGATTTTATACTGAATATACCTGACCGTCTCGTTTGTAAAATACAATTGGTAGTAATCAGCCCTGGAATGGTTGTGAGAGCGATCATGATGTACAACAGTATAATATTAATGAGTGTGAAAATATCAGTGGAAAAAGTGAAGGAAACCATCACAATCAGATAAAGTATTGGTAAGCTGCTCAATTTAAACTCGACTTTCATTTCCAAGAACTCTTCCCAAATGTGGTGGACGGGGTCGAGTTTGTGTGTAAATACCACCCCGTAGGAAAGTGGAATGATAGTTGAAAGCGTGGCTAAAGCTAATATTATGAACTGACCTACCGCGATTATTTTTCTTTGCTCACCGTTGAAAGTTACAGATTTACGAATCAACAGGGTTTTTAAGTGCTCAGAAAACCTAAAGAATTGGTTAAGGAGAAAGCATATATTTTTATGGTAACTTATAACCCTGTAGCCAAACGCTTCCATTGTAGTGACTAAAAATGTAAATGCGTGCAACATCAAGTCTCGAGTGAGACCATCACCGTTAAGGAATTTTGTGTAGGAGTAATAGCCAAGAATAAGGGGAAAGCAAGGGCTATGTGGATGGCGACGCGCGTTCCATTCCCAGTACGGCGCACCAGCCACAAAGCTTTCGGCGGTTTTATCCCAGTCTTGCACCGAAATGAAGCAGAAGTATTTTGTTACTAGGTAGCCAAGTCCACACTGAAAAATATTAGCCTGGTTCCACGAAGTAATTAGTTGTTGCACACTAAATGAAGTAAATCACCCCCCAAACGGTGTAAATACACTTGCTTGGGATTGGGGTTGCTTTCGTTTTTACTTTATATCAACGAAACGCGCTTCAGCCAAACGAACATGCTATATAT
This sequence comes from Orchesella cincta, assembly GCA_001718145.1. Lineage (NCBI taxonomy): Eukaryota > Metazoa > Arthropoda > Collembola > Entomobryomorpha > Orchesellidae > Orchesella > Orchesella cincta. Next base: position 5,519 of record LJIJ01003463.1, on the reverse strand, counting down.
AAGGCGTTGTTTGCATAAAATAGAGTTAAAGTACTCTGTTTAGAGTACACGATACATAAGAAAATACTCCATTTGGAGCACCCTATACATAAGAAAACGAACCGATCTGTATAAAAATTGCAGTTACAATATGATCAATATCATCAACATTATTCCGATTGCATATTCCATTCATCACATAAGGATAAATTATAAGTAACTACCATACATTTAAGGCCGTGTAAATAGTTCCTGTGATAAAGTTTACACTATTTACTCGAATTAGTAAGAGGTTAATTGCAACAGAAAACGTCTGTTATCTTCAGCAATATGACAAGTGCAGCTGACACCGGAGAAATCCAGCGACTTCTACAAGGATTGGGATTTCATCAATATTTATCAGCGTTCCAAGGTAAAAATAGAAACAAAGTTTCAAATTTGAATAATGACAACTAGTGTACAAAATCTCCAGTTACTAAATAAATGTTAATAAGACCAGTTATTCATTTATTTTAATAGAAAACGACATCAACGGCCTTTGCTTGGAAGCTCTCCAGAAGGACGATTTAACAACAATTATTCCAGTGATTGGACATCGAGCCCTAATTTGGAATGCGATCTCAAAACTAAAAAGCGCTTCGGTATACGTATGTTTTAGTTGTAGCAAAGGTTATGTCAGATTAAAGGACTTGGTAGAGCACCTTACGGAAAAACACAAGCTGACTGGAAACTCAGTGTACAAGTGTACTTTGTGCGATGGAAGTTTTAGTAGAAAATCTTACTTACAGCACTTAAGAAATGCATTTAAACTACATAGATTAATAAAAGTAGAATCAGACGACGCAGTTACAAATGATATTCAAGAGGATATAGATAATTTGATTCAAGAACCGTTAGTAATTGCTGATCAAAGCACTAATAACGTTGACGATTTAGAGAAGTGTGTCTTCAGGTTAATGTGTAATGCAATGCAGTCGGGTAAGGTACCAATGTCAACTGCTGATGCAATTATTTCTGAAGTTAAAAAATTGTTGTTATTAGCTATTGAAAAATGTATTTAGATTTCAAGTGTAGAATCGCAGCTAATCCTAAATGACTTCAAAAAAACTGTTGCTGGTATTTTTTCAAAATTCGACTCTAAGTACAAACTGGACAAATTCTTAATAGAGACTGGGACCATGGTGGCACCCCAAAGAAATAGTTTTAGATAGTGAGTAAAAGTAATTTACAAGAATCAAACAAACTCAGTTATACAAGCCAATTACATGCAGTATATTCCAATCAGAAACACTTCAACAACTTCTAAATAAGTCAGGCTTCCATTGTTGGTTTTTCACAAGTCAGGTGATAGAGTCCTATTCTAGCTTTCGTGAAGGCAACTTGTTTAAAAATAAGAAGTTTCCCAAAATACTATTTTCTTAAATTTGTATTATGATGACGCAGAGGTTGCTAATGCGTTGGGTTCAAAAAGTGGAAAGCATAAACTTGCTAACTTTTATTTTTCATTAGTAGACCTCCCCCAATATATGCTATCCAGTACAGACAACATAATGCTTTTGGCATCACTTAAGACAGCAGACTTAAAAACTTCTACAGTGAACCAAGTAATCAGAGTTATAATAAATGAGCTAAAAGATTTGTGGGACAACGGAATAAGTTTTAGGCACAATGGCCAAATGCTTACATTCAAGGTAGCATTAGCTCAAGTTACAGGTGATAACCTAGGATTACATACCATGTTGGGATTTTCTGAGGGATTTACTGCAACTTCCCGTGTAGAAAATGTAAGCTCATAAAACTGAATGTAGAGTTGCCATAAGTGAATGTACTTCTAAGTTAAGAAAGGGAAAATTACAGTAATGATATCGATAAGAAAGACCTAAGACTTACTGGCATTAATTTTGAGTCAATATTAAATGAACTTCCTTATCTACACGTTACCGATATTCACGTGTTTGACATAATGCATGATATATTTGAAGGAGTGGGGCCTGACATCATTATGCTAACTTTAAATCACTTAATTGTTAAGAAATATCTGCATGTTGACAAACTAAACAATAGGTAGAATCGTTTGACTATGGACGATTTTATCGCACCACAAAACCTTCGCCGATAAAGGTTTTCGTTTCTAAAAGGTGATACAAAAATTGGGCAAAACGCCAGTCAAACACTGTGCTTGATAATGAATTTACCATTGATTCTGTACGATTTGGTACCGGACGACGATAAGATATGGAACGTTTTTTTGTTGTTTAAAGAAGTAGTTGATGTTATAATGGTTGACTCAATCACGTTTGGAGGTGTTATGTATTTAGATTCAATAATCTCAGAGTTCCTAAAAACATACCAGGAAATTTTTCAAAAGACACTTAAACCGAAACATCACCATCTCACTCACTATGCAAATTCTATACTTGAGATTGGCGATTCTATATCCGTTCAGGTAGATTACATTGATAAGGAGGTTTCAATAATTGAAAATGAAGAACGCAAGAAACTGTTAATTGAAAGATTTGGGGATCAAGTGGAAAATGGGATGCGGATTACTTCTACAATTTTATGTAATGGTAGTGAATTTAAAATTGGTTCTCTGTATTGCTAGAATATTGTTCCCAATTTCCAGTATTTGGATTGGTTAAAATGATCCTGACAGAAAACGATGAGTGTAATTTTTAGTTAACGTTGTACACAGTGAATACGTTAGTAAATGCGCTAGTTATAGGTTAAGTTTCTTGAATGAACTCCGGATTGTTGGTTTACACGATATTCAACATTTCCAACCATTTTATGGCGTTCGAAATTTTTATACATCTGACTCAAGCAACTATGTGACCATTCCATTTAAGCGTGTTTAAATATCTATGAAAATTAACCATGTTGAATGTTGATGTCTTAGCATGGATCTCAAAATGTCGATAACGAGTCTTTGTTCGACGCTTCATTCATTAGTGTACGAGAAATAGCAGACAGAGGGCTGTCATTTAATCCGGCATTGTTACAGAAAACCACATTGCACAACATAAAGACGGACATGAAAATAAAACAGGTAACTCAAATTTAAGTAATAAATTTGATAAATTTGATACTTATAATAAAATATAATTACCATTTTAATTTACTCGAACAATTTTTTTATATTAGGAAGACGCAGGATTTATTGAGCCATCCCAGCCATTGACTGAACTGTCCAGAGAACTACAACGAGTTGTTAATCCTACTGCAAAAAGTCAATCCGAAGCTGACGTGGATGAACTGATTCCGCTGAGAGATCCCCAGCAGTCAGAGATATTCCTGCTTACACCAATAAATTGTGTAAGTCTGCATTACCATTATATGCTTAGAAAAAATATTCCCATTTTCATATTTTTTTTTAATTTACAGAGATCCTCGTGCAGCCTCAAGCACCGAAAATAGTTTCAAGGATCTTACAAAAAACATCTTCGGATTTGTAAGTTTAATTTATTCCTTTGTGTCCTCATTTATTTCCTTCTAAAGAAATATGAAGCAATTTATTAATTTTAAATTCTAATTATTCCAACAGGATATTGAGACAGCATTAATGGGAGTCAAATAACAGCAGACATTGTTGGAAAGAAACTTATTGAAAATCGATTCATTTTACGCTGTGACAGGCAGCAGTAGCAGCTTGCTGATAGATTCAGTTATTGAAAAACTAGGCACTAGGTATGCGCGTTTTTATTCTTTATACGTCAACTAAAATTCATTAATGCTCATGTAACTATCTTTTTTTGATTACGCAGTCCTAGCAAGTTGGCACTTGAACAACTTGCCCAGCACTTGGTTCAGAGGTTCCCAAAGCTTGGAGATACCGAAGAAAGAATTCGGATGGCAGATGTGGTTCTTTCATGCTGTTAAAGGGTCATGCGCAACAGGATTTTTAGAAGATCGGCTTAAAAATCAAAGAAAAAAATTGGGACGAATTCGTAGCAAAGAACCAATTCAACTTGTGCAAATTGAAAAACTGAATTGGACTTCTGAAGATGAACAAAGTATTATTTCAAGCGTTGACTTAAAACTGAGAAGTTATTGATTGATGAGTTGATGTTTAAAAACTACTGAATGTTCTCAGGCAACGATCCACCAGAGAAGAAAAACTGGAATTTCTAAGACAAAACTTTGGGTCAGAAATAGTTCCTGTTATGAAGTCAACTGTCTTCACCAGAAGAACCTTGCTTCGGGGCTATCGCAATGAAGGATTTACAGGAACCCAAAAGGCTATGAAGTCAATGCCTCGTCTATTTGACATGGAGAATATGGTACACTTTTTCAGTTTTTAATTTTCAAGCTAAAAACGTTAAACCTTTTGAGATCAACAATGGTAATTTTATTATGTAGATAGTACAAGATTTTAATCTTCGACATCCGTCTGTCAGCTTGATATTGTATGATCGATGGCCGAAAGTATCAAAGCTTCTTCTGGATTACGCTGAGGAGAGTGGAGTGAACTATAAGCGGAAGCTCGATGTGCCAAAATCCCGTTATGAGTTAACGGATGGTATGTTGAACAGTTGTTTTGTTTTATTTATTTGTAAATATTTGGACAAACATTATCAGTTTGTTTTTGCTACAGATGATATTGGACTGATTGCCTATTGCCTTCTTCGTATATTCTTCCATCATGCGGCCGCAAGGTTCCAGACGCAGAGAGCGAGAGTGAGGAAGATCAAGTTCGTGTAGAAACTTTAAAACGTCCAAAACGTCGGCTCAGGATGCAAAAGAAGCGTCAGTGTACTGTGAAAGCCTCTGACTTAGATTCCTTCCAAAGCATGATTTCTTTCCGATCGGTAGCTTTATATTTTATGCAATGCAATTGTTACATTAATTATGCATTTGGTTTGATTATGCACTAAATATTATTTCCTGTTTATAGAAAAATACGCATTTGTCGGAAGTTCTTCGAGAGAACAAGAGACTGGCACCGTATATTTTGGCACTAGGAACAATATCTACCTTAGAATTCGAACAGTTTTACGTCATCATTCATAAAGTAGCTATACCTTGTGGTTCAAAGTTTTTAGTGGCTTTAGACACATGTGCCAAATGCTTTACAGTCTTGTATCTTCCGTTCCCTATTGAGTCATATGATCACTGGTTATTTATTTATCATGGAGTTTGTGGGAAACCCTTTCAAGACACTGATCTGCCTCCTGTTGTTCAGGCCTGATTGGGCAAATCATGTGTAGAATTTAACTAATTACTCATAAACTTATGAATTGATTAACATTTAAAATTGTATTTTAAATCATTCGCGCTTCTGTAATTGTACTGCTATCAATACAGTGTATTGATAAGGTGTTTTTCGAATAAATTTTCAAAACAAATACTGCATTTATTTGATTGGGGCAAACAAATACTGTAGCATGCTTCATTTAGCGTAGTTTTTACGAAGTAAAGGAAGCGATGGCATCATAGTAAGCACTCTAAATAACGTATGGTCAAAGGGTTAGCAGGTTTATGTGGAGCATGCGTACGGGGTAAAATGTGTTACTCTTTGACTGTTGGGACCCGTATTACTT
>LJIJ01003462.1:0-18983 GCA_001718145.1 Orchesella cincta | reverse complement strand
AAATACTTCCGCATAGAGATTTTCAAATCTTGCGACCACTGAACTAGCTGTCTTTGTGGCTTCCATTGTTGACTTCAAATCTCATCACAATAAATCAAATGCCGCATTTTTGTGTTTGGTAGGAGAAGCAGTAATAAATACGTTAAACTCAACATTTTTTGGGCCAAGAGAATGAGTGGGCACAACACCATAACCTGGAGTTATAGTAAATCGAAACTAAGGTAAGTGCGGTTATATTTAGTCATTCTGGCGTTTATAATTTCAGCGTTCCAAATTTTTTCATTCAATTGGGCCTTTCATGACGAAGTATGTAGGCTGATTTTTGTATCGACATCGACGCATACAAATTTTTTAGAGAAATTTGAAAACGCGAGCAGTGTAGCAGCATATAAGGCATGGGTTGCGTTTGTTCACTATATAGGGATTCGATCTTATCTTTGTAGTGTGTAATTGTAACAAGGGTTATAGACAAATGACAAAATTTGTATCAGCTCACGAAGTCAAAAAAATCTCAGAATGCACATAGCAACAAAAGATGTGAGACAAAAATGGCCCATTTCATACGAATACGTAATTTCAGCATTCAGTCGTTTTTTAGTTTCGTTTTGGAGTTTGGTATACCTTGTAATATACATGCACGGAAAAAGATTACTCACTACAGACTGATTTATTCCATCCAGATTCGCTTAAACGATACACCAACGTGAATAATTCAGCTCTGCCACTTTGGCGTAGCTTGCTACACGTTTATAAAACTTTATATATGAGATGCTCCTGTTTCATTGCAATGAACGTACTTGCAATTGTTACTTTCATTTTTTACCGGCAGTACAATTCCATATTCTCATATTACAAAGGAAAAGCATGGTTTTAGAGTAGGGGCTCAGGGTAAATTCTTGTGTAAATGAGTAATGATGTTAATATAGGCCGTAGTTTTGCTCATGTTGAGTTTGACGAACAACACTTATATGTAGTAAGTATCCATAATAGGAATAACTGTAGCACATTGCTTTTGCATTTCTATCGTCATGCAGTGCTGCAATAATTATATCAACGACGTGCGTTTCCTTTCGCATATACGTGTAGCTTCTGAGTGTATATATTTAACTTATATTTTCAAATGAAATGGCATTGCAGTTTAATCCTAATTTATCATGAGAATAAAAATATCCCGGTCAGTTAGGAGATATAGAGATTATTTTTCAATATTTTGTTTATTTCGTATTAAGCTTGAAAGTAAAGCTAGGTATGTATCAGCTAACATCTAATGGCTTTTTCTGTAGGGCATTTTCAGCACCGATCAAAGATTATCAGAAATTCTAATCAGTGGCACCATGCTTTCGTAAGTCTACACGCTGAGGATATGTAAAACATGCGTAGCGTCTGAAACACACACATGCAATTCATAAAAATTTACATGGGAAGCATATAAAATTTATTATAGTTGTATGCCCAAATTCAATTTGTATTATTTTTCTGTAGGAATAGGTCATACGTTACGAAAAGACTAAAAGTACAGATTCAGGAGGAAAGCAAACCATGTACGCATTATGACGTCCGAAAATTGCAAGTTTCCCAAAGCAAATCAAATTCGAAGTCAGCCCTAAATTTGTTGATTGTGTGAATGGCACATTGCTGGCTGCTGCGAAGATGAAAAGTGAAAATGAAGTTCCGAGTCTCAAGTATTGAGTGCAGATGCTTGTCAACATCAGCTTACTTTATTGTGAAAGGAAGAAAATTGCAGCCCAAATGGAAAGGTAAGAATCTACGCTTTCAATTCATTTCTTGTTTGTTTGTAATAACCAGTATGTAAACAACCTGCACTGCAGTTCGTGGTGCGTGAAATGACCTGAATTTTTAGTTTTAAAAATTTTGTAAGTTAGACATGCAGACAGATCGTTGGCATTGCTAACAGCGATCTGTCCTTTGTTTCACTCAGTTTTAGATTCAAAAATCGCAGAGAACCTTTAGTTTCTACAGTCATTTATCCTCTTATATACGTAAAAATATATTAGCACAGGTAGTAAATGAAAAACAAATTTCACATCTGTCAATTTAATATTGAAAAACTGCTACAAATGAAAAAACCAAAATCGTTTATTTCACGTGCCTTCAAAAGGGCATGTATTTGTGAAAGGTTTTTACTCAACAATCCATATTCTCTATTCCTTCCATATTAGCATTGCAATTTTACCACTTGATTTATTAACATTCGCATATCTGACCATTTCATTCTGTTAAAATTTAATTAAACTAGACGGAAAAAAATGTACGACTTTCTTGATTGTTTTTCTTTCAGGTTTGCTAGCTATCCCTTCCCTCACCGTTTGAAATTGGAAGTTAATAATACTACTCAATAAACATCACCGTTTAATCAGGTATGGTTTTTTTACATCACTCCAACAGGCTCTTTTTGCCAACCTATGCATAAGCATCAGTATTCCCATGAAATATCATAATAATTTCCCTATGTCAGTACTGGTCGGCATTTTGTATTTTTTCCTTGAAGTTGATAATTGCTTCACGTTTTTACACAAACATTTGGACGCAGTTAGTTGAACGTAGTACTGATACTAAACTTAACCAATGTTAAAAGTCAGATTAATTTGCTTTCTCCTCAGCTCACGGACCTGATTGTTTGAACGATAACTGTCATCTTGAACTATCAAACAGTTGAGATGAAATTGAAATGGGGTTTCCTTGGAGGGATAGCGTTTTAAAGAAATAAAATAAGGTATTACAGAAATAAAAACTTTGGATTTATCTCGAGTTATATATAGTTCATTTCTTGTTTTACTGTGTAAGCCAAATCATATCAACACTCTTTGAATTCTTGGTGTTGCACATTAAAATTTTCAAATTATCGGAACATTCATTTAATATTCAACGAATTCTTGTTTTTAAAGCTTTTTTCTGGCCTGACATCCGGCTTTGGCTAAACCTTTGGAGCGATCAATTCCTTAATGGTGCCATAAAACACATATGCCAGAAACATAATGTTGAGGTAAGTCGAACTATTTTATTTGTCAAAATTTCCCCATGACGCTTTAGCAATCGTATTTTTAACATTTTATACGATATATATACTACTATACTTTGTTCAGTCACACTCTCAAAACGACATCACTGCTTCGTTTTGAGTTTCTCAATTCCTGTTTATGAGATACAAAATACTGAAAATGTTAGTTTAATAAGAGGGATTCATGTTGACGTAGGAGTATTCGGACCTTTTGGCTACGTAGAAAGCATTTTACTGTAGAGGATACATATGAATACATTGGATCAAATATTTTTCCATAATATTTACTACTAGCAGACGTGTAGGCATTCTAAGCTTGACAAAATATGCATTCGGCGCCAGTTATTCCAGTGACATATTTATCTTTGCAAGGATATTTAAGACACAAACTGGGGAACTCCAACACTATGAATTTTTAGGCTGTAAATTTTTGGGAATTGTAGCTATGCACTGATGATTGATTGATGATATGACTTTTTTGCATTGTGCTACATTGCTTAAATTTATTAATAAAAAGATATTTAACAAGGGAATTGCTTTTAACCCTTTAGTAAAAAGGAAATTTCCCCAAATTTGCTTCAAGATTCCCTTGCTAGCTGAGTAGAAACTTGTGGTTTGTGTCTACGTAATCATTAAGTGGGAATATCGTTTGTATAATCCACGTATCCTAAAGCTTATTTAGCTATGTTTTGGTTTTTACAGTTTGTGCTGCACTAAGGAACGTCCACACCAAAATCCAATGATTTTACCTGAAGCCGGTTCAAATCGTGTTACCCTCTTCACATCTGGTTTCACTTTTCATCAACCCGTCTGACTACTCTGGAAACAGGAATTAGGTTTAAAATTTTTAGTTTGAAACTATTACATTATAATACATTAGTAACGAACCACATTCATTATACCAAATCATTCGTATATACTCGTTGTGTTTTAATTTCAATAATTGGAAAGAAGAAATTTTTAATCGAACCTTTTTCAAATTTAATTGCGAAGATTTATACAAAAAATAGCAAGTTCTCTTTTACTAAACTATCTTCTAATTTCCAGTTACTGAAATTCATGATGAGTACTCGAAAAAATTAAAGGTGTAGTTATGTGTAGGTTACAACGTCAATTGGTAGGTTATTATGGTTAAGTAATCGTTATGTGCTTCTACGGTGTTGTTTACATACAACACTTTTGTTGAAGTCAGTTATAATTAATATAACGCCAATGTATATTATTTACTGCTTTCACCATACACCATAGCATATCCCACACCATACAGTTTTACATGCTAATTATAGAGAGCGAAAAAACTTCAAAATCTGGCATTGTATTTATATCGGACATACTTTCTGCCGGTGAATAAACGGCTCGTTAACCTATAAGCTGGTTGACTTCATAGAGCTTGGCGGGTTCTTAAATTATTTCAGAACGGTGGGTAATGATTTTAGGAAGAGAAGTTTCACTTATAGAAATAATTACATGATTGATCGGTTTGGATAAATTAAAGTTTAAGTTAAACAGACTCTTCAATTTAATTAGCAATTTAGTTAGGTAGTTATCATTAAGTTGGTGCAGGTAATAGTTGTTTGTAGAGTTTTAAGTGTAATCTTGATCTTAATCTATGGCGCCAGGGTTAACATTTTATTTCCATAAGTTCAATCAGTCTAACTATTAATGTTTTACTACGAATTAAGTTTCAATTTTTGTTTTGTTGCCTCAAAACCAACTTGTTTTAGCTTATACAGCTCTAAGATTTGTGATCCTGAAACAGGTGCATGAATCATTGGAGTGGTTTAATTTTAATTTTTAATTTTACATACTTTAGATATTGTATTAGATTTTGTGACATTTAATATAAAATTCACAGGTAGGCAAAACTAAATGCAACTTCCCTCGAGTTTCCCATACACATTCAATCCCGAAACACTTATATAAATGCTTCCTCAGGAAGCTTTTACCCTTACATCAAAACGACTTTGGAGTAAACGCAATCAAAACATAACTTCATTAACTCTTTGAAGTTTCATTCGGTAAATTCTAGTAGATAGAGTTAGGTAGAGTAACAAATATATATATGTTCAACGAATATATACGCAGAGGTATTAAACAAACTATTAGGGATTGGGTTTAAACGCACCTCAAATACTTTCTAATTAGATTATGAATTGTAAGGTTCAAATTGTATAGTGTCACTTCTTGCTTGATGTGAAAGGTACTCACATTTAGCAAATGTCAACTTTCAAATAAATTCGCCGTTATTCAAAAATGCATTCTTTCTGACGGTGCTTTTAGAAGTTGGGTATTTGCCGTAGTCTGTTCCCAATCATTGTATAGAGGCAAGAGGAGAGGGAAGGAAGAAGGGGGAAGGAAGGAAGGGAAGGGTGTAATAAGGAGAGGGAAGGGAGGAAAGAGAAAACCAGGTTAAATGTGTAGCCAGGTTTAACTAAAATAAATTAATCAATTGTTTACGTTAGAACTAGTAAAAAATTAGCTTAAACTTTGAAAGCATTATTGCTACACACACGCAAAATCCTCAAAGGCTTTGGCACCAGCCACACTCTCCATTTTGAAAGTGACAATCACTGGTCCAATCTGAGTTTTTCAAGAGTATTCCGGCATTTACCGATGAACTCAGTCATGGCCAGCAAGTTGGAGGGTTCTCATAATCTAAGTCGGTAAAAGAGAGTTGTTGAAACCGTGGAAGTTCACTGAGATGGATAAAATTCTCGGTGGGTATATTTACTACGAGCCCCACCCTTCGAGTTGAGGCATGTGTGATACGTCATTCGACTGGAAATTTTGAGGAGAACTAGTATAATATCAGTGCCAATTGCGCTGGTCCATCATATTCGAAAAATGACCCGATTGGGTACCCTATAGTTACCTATATGATATATACAAAATGTAACTAGTTTTTTACCTGGATACAGGTATAAAAAATTAATGTTGAGTTGACAAATTCGGATTGTCCTGTCCTCATATTGAGATAGGTTTGGTTATGTTTGGTTGGTTAGGTAAACTGACAAAATTGTGTACACTGTAACGAAAGCGAGATCACTTGGTTATTAAATGACAGAATAACGAGACTACTTGGTTATAGGAGGCTAATGCGTGCACACTGCCACAAAATAGCATACATATTTATAGCTAAAAGTTAGATTATATGGTTGTATTAGAGAAAGCATTGGTAAATACTACTATGGTGTACTTGTGTAACTATAGGGTTGGAGGTACCCCTACCGGGTCATATTTTGGAAACGGTATGCTTGCGCAATCTAATTTTTGCTGGATCGTTTTCTCCACTTAATTTCCAATCGAATGATGTATGTCACATGTCTCAACTCGAAGGGTCAGCTTGAGCGTAAAGTTCCGAAAATTCTCAGTGGACTACATAACTTCAGTTCCGTGAGACTCTCAATGGCAGAGTCTGATGTGGTCGAAATGGAAACTGTTTTCCACAGCAGAAGGAACAGTAATACTGGAGACGTCGCTGCTGAAGTGCCGCAAACGGCTCCCAACATCCACTTCCAATTTCAAAAGTTGGTCAGCATACAATGTAATTGCCAGACGTATAAAATGTGGTTTCTGTCTTAACCTGGCCAGGTCTGATCCCAACCCTCCTGGTATTTTATAGATAAAAAATTCGGTCTGTCCCCCATTGAGCATTTGGGAATCTGGTCACCTGGGTCAAACTAGCCCTTAACAATAGAAATTTATCGACGACACTAAATTCTGTACCACCCTCTTCTACTCAGCCATCGTCACCGATAGTTCGACGATATGCGAAGTGTAAGACATAAACATACCATTGTATTGTTGTATCACATTGTTATTGTTACACGAGTAACTATACGTATCAATTAGCTCCTGTAATGTTAATATTATAGAAAATTTATTTAGGATTCATCGACAATTATAAGAAAAGGATTAACAAGGTAGTTCCTCCAATTTTCTATGACAAACTCATCATGCACTTTCTAACCGATGTCTTATTCGATATTCATCAGGCTTGTTTAGACGCTGAAGGCTTGTTATTTTCCTTTCTGAGGTTATCCCAGAATGCTTCTCACTGCAGTCTTTCAGAGTTAGAAGCGAAGTGCAGAAATAGCACAAAGTTTACAATTCACCATTATACTTCGATTAATGACACGTTGACGGTTGAAGTCGCCATTTTTGTAAAACTCAAAGAAAGGGAAGATCTCAATAGAATATCTTTTACCTAAAATCTTTTCGATTTCTGCCTAAAAATATAAGGAGTACGACAGTTTTAATTCGTTTTAAACAAATCCGTATTCAAATCAATTTTCGATACGAAATCGATATATTAATCGAGTCTTGCTTTAGGAAGTTACAAAATGTGTAATTAGGAAGTTAAAAAATTAATTTAAAGTATCGAAATGCATTTTGTAGTCTACGGCGGAATAGTAAATGATAAAAATATATGTAATGTAATATATATTTTGTCCCGTTCATTATTAAACCTTCGATCAACACAAACGATGCATTTCAGTACGAATCGTAGCACCAATAGTTTTAAAGGTAAATGTGTTCTAATTTGCCAAGATAGGGAATCTTGTTTTCGAGACGGAGTTCAGGGGCAGCCTCCAAAAGCCACCGTTTATTGTCGAAACTTTGAGGTTAGTAGTGTTTTCCAGAATCCCATTGTTAAGTATTGTAATTTATTCTTTATTCAGCAGAGATATATATTGTTGACGCCAACAATTGCGAACAATAAAAACTGACAAAAAACTCTCAAGCTTTTAGTTCGAACGCATGAAGAAATCAAAGTCAGAGTCGACGTCCAGTTGTAGGTCACAGAAAAATAGAATAAATATCGATGTTAAACCCTGATTTTGCACGTTGAATTCTTCTGAGTCTTAATTACATGTCTGTTGCGGGAGTTCTCCTATGCTAAATGTTTAGTTTGGTTGAAATGACCGTACAGTCACTAACGTCAGTCAATGTTTATTTTTAAACGTGAGAGTTTTATATTTAGTTCATAGCGACAGTATCCGGAATGAGTTTTGGTAAGGTCATCATTACTACATTCAAATGCTAGTGTGTAAAAGTTGCTAGGGATAAATTGTAATCAGTGTAGCTCATGGTGATTAAATTATTTCTTAACTAGCAAAGCGAAGACTAAAATAGAATACTAGGCCAAGGTTAGGTGTTCGGAAGAAAAAAGCAAGTTAAAAAATAAATACCCATATCGCATATTCAATGAATATTCATAAGATGAATCGGAATTATATCATTTTATTTAAATATTACGGAGTTGAGTGTCAAGTTGAGATGATTTTTTAAAATGACAGTTCTAGAAAGAAAACAATTCAATAAAAAACATTGCCTTTTTTGAATATATTTACAATTATTTAAATCGTAGGTTAGGCATTACCTTTGATTAATTGACAATAGAAATGGTGTGAGACAGCGGCAGTAATTCGCACGCAAATGGTTTTGTTTGGTGTGGATATGCTATGGTGTACTTGGTAAAAGCAGTGACAACGATGGGAAATACTTTTTAGCATGAAAGAATGTTTTAGACGAAAAACAATATTTAGTACTTTTAGAGTAGTAAAATTATTAATTAAATATTTTAGTAGTTAGCAGTATATTATTGACCACTGATGAAAAACGTTTGACATATTGGCATGCAATGTAAGTGCAAAATTTAATTTGGGATGTTGAGTTATTTATGTGTATTATCAACATAATTTTGGTGTCGTTTATTCATTTTAGCTCATTTCTGTGTTATGATCCCAAGCAATGAATTAAAATGAAAATATATGACTTAAATACATATATAATTTCCGAAGAAAGATAATAAATTGTATTTTGCTGTGTAATAATGAATAAATGTTTTGTCATACGTTTTATTAACTCATAAAACAAAACGAATTTTAGATAAATTTGCGATAGAGACTTTTAATGTGGTTTCACAATCATTACGAAATACTACGAAGCATAACAAACTGGCCATTTCATCTCCAACAACACCGGAACATCTAACTTGTGAACGTGCTAACCTGACGCTCTTGTCATCAAACTGGTAATTTTAAATGTGTCTCCCTCTTCCATTGTATTTAAATCATGTTGCAATCATTCCAAGTCAAAAGAACAGTATTGACGCTGCAATTAGTGGATCGTAAAGCATGAGTTAGTGAATGTTCAGCAATAATGCATTTGCAAGCAATATATAAATATTGTGATTGGTTTGAATAAAAACTGGAGTATAAATTAGATAGGTCTCCAACTGAGCTTAAATTTGCATTGCCATGCAAAAACAGGTTTTAGTTTCGTGTCCGTGGAGAAAGATAACATTAATGCAACATAGTGGCGTATATGCCTTCAAAAACTACATATAAGTAGCGCAGCCTGAAGGTTGAACAAAAAATACTTCATACATACTCTTCATTCCCAAAGACATCTCGATTCTCACGTCCATACAAAAATATGCATTAAATAACTGGATACGTCACGCGTTTGAGTCATGTTGAAACCGCACCACAGGACCCAATGCCAGCTGAAAGGTGGGGAAAATATTAAATAAACTACATATTTTCCCATTCTATGTCGAAAATAGCCGAATCAGTCTACTATGTTTAATTTTCTAAACTTTTTAAATAATTTGCTGTATGGCTAATTTTGAATGTTAGCATTCGTGAAAAGTAGATGTAGATGTAAAGTACAATTAAAAATAGTAATTAAAGAAGTTTTAAATGCAGCCAAACAATAATAGCTTGAACGATACATACAATTTGCATGCGCAATACGATGCCAATAAATTTATACAGTTTGATGACAAATTAGTCATTGCAACATTTCAAAGCAAGAAACTCAGCAAATGCTGATTAATATGTGTTCATATTAGAGCCCAAGCCATTTTCCTTTTGCACATGGTACAAGGTCCATTCCTCTTGATTCTTGAGATGAGATAAGACATCTTCGTGCGTAATATGAGCTGCTGAAAAACAACTGCTCTTCCTTAGGACCTACTTCAAGAATAACACTAGTTTCTTTTGCATTTCACAGTAATTGTGAGTGAAAGAAAAGTAAGTATAGAAAAACATATTTTACTGTGTTGACCTTCAGTTTTTAAATTAAATGGTGTGAAATATATCAATCAATATCCCATTCTTGATTTTATTGTGTTCCCGTTGCAGATTGTGTTCTACAAAATCACATTAAAAATGGTTCACCAGTTCTTCCAAAAAGTTGCAACTAACTCAGGCCTTGCGAATCATCACGCTTGTTTAGCAATACGGAATTCGCATGGGAAGCTGCCATTTTCCGAGATCTTCCCTATTTTCTTCTTGAATGATGGCTATGTACCCCAAGATCGTGGGTTGGACTCGTGGTTGGATGCGATTTCCACAAGCTTTGAATTTAACCTGGTAATAATGTATAAAGTAGTCGAAATACGATGTATAACGCAAGCGAGTTGAAAAAATAGCAAATAAATGTATTATTTTTTTTCAATTTCAGGTAAACGTGTCTTCGAGAATTATAAGCGAAGTGACTACTTTATTCAACGCTCTTCGAGTCAGCGACCCAGGAGTTCCAGCAACGCTCCAACATTCCAATTCTGGATATACTTGTTTTTTCTGTATGAAAAGCTCGTTGGGGAAAACTGCGGAGGGGATGGAAATTCCTTTGCCTTTCTGAGAGGGGTCCCGGCTAATTCCACAAAAGTGGTGATATTGAGCACGGTTCCCGTAAATGTTGGAGTATCCACAGGATACGCTTTTCATGGAAATAAATGTGAATCTACGCGTCAAATGTTGGATTTTGTGGAGAAGGACACGCGACTAGTTTCTGTTTATATGGGTGATCCATTCCTAAAAATCTCTGAAACGGAACTAAACACGTCAAAACAAACGTGCAACTTGCACGGCTGGATAAAACAAGGTGATTAATTGTAAAAATCTTTTTTGTACCTTTTAGAAGAGTTAGTAACCTTTGATTTCATTTTATTTTACTTTTGGTTCGTTGCAGGAGTACTTCTTCTCAATTCCTGCCTAAGCCATCATCAATCAGGCCCGATTTTCAATGCGTGGCAGGTCTTCATCAATTTTGTCATCCGCTACCTAAGTAACTCAATTAAAGGGGTGGCATTTATTTTGATGGGGAGGAGATTCATCACAAGCAGCAGCTCATAAACGAGGAGAATAATCACGTCACTTCACTTTGTCACCCTGAGCAATATGCTCAAGAACCCCTGCAGCAAATTGAGTTCACTCAAGACTGGAGGTATTTTCCACCCTTCCTCACTTCCAATTTTTATCTCTACAAAGTACATGGAATGAGTGGTCTGATCGACTGGAAAAGTACGGATACTTTAAAAAATGGCATGGATTCCAGAATTACACAAATGGCTAGGTTTTGTGATAAATCAGGGATTGGAATAGATACTGCGCGGCCACGGGCCAAATGCTTGTCATAGGCACGGGAATTTATTTTAGATTGGTTCTGTGTTTTCATGAATTTATGTTATTCCACAATAAACATGATTGCATGTTTGGACGCCTAGGGCTTAATTTAGTTTAGTTTCCAGTGCAAAAAGGTTTACAATACCATTTGCTAACGTGAGCTGCAATTTAACGTATACCATAATATTTTGATAGGTTTAAATTTATTGTTATATTTTAAATTTGATTTTAATGATTTACTTGAAGCATTTCAATATTTTTTTAAGTTTTAAAGGTAACTAGAGTCGTTTATTATTGGGTTGGTGATTGCGACAAGTATGGTGGAAAACGCATTCCGTTTTCATTTTAAAAAGTTAATAAATCATTAATTATTTTATTTGATATAAATTCGTCATTTTCTTAATTTACACATTTACAATAGGTCAGATTATGCAGGCAGGTGCTTGAAAAAAAATGTTTTGAGCTCAGAACTAAGTAATGAGGAATAAGATGGGTTCATTGAGCATGGTCATTCTATGTCTATATTATACTTTGCTAGGTATCATTTGTTTCATAACATATTCATAATAAGTGTAAATATCATTATTACTTAAGCGTAATTTTAATTTGAATGGTAACAAGCGTGGTCTACTGAACTCCTTTGTCTGGCCATATGATACATACAAACCTGCACTTGTTCAAGCGGAATTTAAAACACTCCAAGTCAGCCCAAATTTCGCAACATTTTTCAATATTTTACATGAATCGTGCATTTAAATATGTTTATGGTTAGACACAACTTCGCAGTTTTATAATGACTACGCAAAGGAAACAAACCATCGCAACCAAATTGGCACACAACTCAACCAGGAAAATGGTACAACCGAAAGCACAAGCAATAAAAAACAAATAAAAAATAATGGCTACATTTCCCTCATTGTCGGTTTTTCAATCGTGATTTCAGATGTATCATTACGAACTTCCATGGGAAAGTCTCCGTTTTCAAAAGAGATAACTTTAATCCACCACTGCCAAATCCCCGAAGTTTCCAAAGCTCCCAACCTTTGCCACGGTAATTGTGGGATCCACCCGCTTAGTTGAAAAGCTAGTATATCATCAAAAAAAGAATCCTTTCCAACAAAACACATGTTTGAGTCCTCCATCTTTCTCAATTTCTTTGCAAACTGTCTTGCAAATAATTCTTGAAGAATTATGGCTGATCTATTGCACACCTCTACAGTTTCAGATACAAGCTTCCACTGTTGCTCCATGTAGTGCTGAGCCGCATGATAAAAATCAGGCTTCAGTTTCCCCAACTTTTCAAATAACTGGGCAGTTTTAGGATGTAGTTTGCTGCTAAAACATCATGTTTAGTTGTATCATTCGTTTCCAACCGTTTACTTAAGCTGAGTACTTCAGAATCAATAGGAAAAGTTGCTTTATGCCATTTATTGGCATCGTACCCCCGTATTTGGTTTGCGGATACGTGAGTTACACTCACCAACGGCCAGGGAAAGTGTACCTGACGTTCATGTACCCACTCCATTGATAACAACGTATAAATTGAAAATTTTTCTGTGATTAATTGGTCAATTTGTCGATAAGGAATTAACTTTTTGGGTGCAATGACATTATAAACATTGTCATACTTGTAGGCATTGCTAAGCACAGTTCCAGCAATTAATAGTGAAGCTAGCATCCATTGTAACGAGGGTAAATGAAGCTGGCTTGACGCGAATGCTTCCCCTTCTTCCAACAAAACTATGAACGGTTGCATGAATAAGTTTGACGAGAATTTGTGGGACCTGCTTGTCTCTGATTTTTTATATCAATATATTCCACAATATGAAAAAGTAATGGGAATACCCAACAATAATAATAACTATGAAGAGCCAAACCTTCCAATCAAAAAATGCTTACAAACTCGTAAAATCAACAGCAGATTGAGGAGGTTTGCCACAACTCACAAATTTGAAGTTTTGCACTGGATTTTTTACTGGACTGGATTGCAGGGAACATTAACGTATTTGTCCCATTAAAGGAAACCAAATCAATATTAATAAGTGCACCAAATGCAAGGTCAAACGTGGGTGATGTCGGTTATACTTACACAATGGTGATAGTATGGAAAACCAGCCCTCGAGAGTTGCATTGGAAACAACCATTTGCGTAATAGTTCATCCACAAGATGTTTTAGAGTTTTCCTTGCATAATAATCCGAGCTTGTTAGCTGAAAACGGGACACAAATGAATAAGGATTTGCCTTGCATGGAAAATCTCTTGTGTATTTTAACATTGGTTTAGTAGCTCCGTCTTTAAAAAGAACGTCTGAATTTAGCGTTATAATACGGTTTTTATGAAAATTCGATAGAGTTCTCTGCATTGAATTTACGGAGAGGTTCCAAAACTTGGGTGAAAGTTTATAAAGGAAAACCAAATCCCCTTTTAAGCCCCCAGCTTCTATATTAATTGTTACTGCAAATGTGGACTGGGTTCTCGTGGAACGCTTAATATTTCTGGTTTTATGAGAATGAACAAATCTTCAGAAATGACACGCTTCACTTTCGCGAACGTATTTACCCAATTCCAAAGCTGTTCTTTGAGACGGAACTCACCAGATTTTTCAATTGGATCTTCCGTGACAAGAATGTTTATGGGTTGCGACGAAGGTTTTATTCTACCTTTAGCGATTTCGAAACCATAGTAAAAGTTTTTGGGGTAATAGAAAAGGCCGAATATATTTTTTGGAAATTTGAAATCGACATTTTGTGTAAGCAAGTAATCCTGTGGATACAGACCGACATTAACCTGACATTTTAAGGGTTTTGATTTTCTCATGAATTGTAGAAATTTAAGTAACAAACAGGGATTGGTATAACTTGTTGTAGAATGAAGATGGTTTGCAATCAGTGAAGAAAAAATCAGTTGAGTTGATTACTGATGGCATATTTTTTGGTACTAGGGTGAGTTGGTGATATTTTCGGTTATTTATCATCGCAAATTGTAGCTCTCTCAAAATAATTGGAGATTCGTCTGGAACTATGTTCATTCCTTGAAAATTTGTCAGAATAATGAAGCAGTTTCCGAAAGGTTTCAGAATTTTGTTCAGCAAATAACTTGGAAATGTTTCTGTACTCGTTTTAAGAGTTAAACCGTTGATCAAGATCACTTTTTGGGACTTTTAGTGCACTTAGCAGTTTGTCAATTGAGCCAACGTGTACTTGTACTAAATCCACTTGAAGTGAAGGGGTAAAGATGAAAAACGTTAAGCAAATCATAAAATTTACAAGATTTCGAATCATGTTTGCTTTTGTTTTACCCAACGTATTTGCCCAGTTTCACTAAATGTAAAAGCTAGATTCCACTGACACGTACAAATCCGAGTTTTGTCTGGAAAACAAGCTTTGTTTATTTTTTCATAAAATAATGTTGTAGTCGTTTTAACCAGATGGAAAATACGAAACCAACTCTATTCTGGTTTTTATGAAACTAATCATGTCTTGAAATTAAGTACTATTTGCAGTATTGGTTTAAATGGTTGCCCTACATTCTAAATATTATAAAACATAACCTGGCAGTTGGCATGGAGGGGAAGCAGTTGGTGTCTTCACTCTTCTTGACAGTCTTCTTTATTCACTCCTTGTTAAACATTAACCTCTTCAAGTGTAGAGTTGCCATCTCTGGTATTAACAACTAGCTGGTTTTGTAAGTAACAATAAAACACGCAATGAAAGCAAATTAATGGTATTAGTACTTAGGGCAATTCATTCAGCTAAACTTGCTCAAAATGATTTAGTGAATGGAATTTAAAAATTCTACTAGTCAACCCACGAGTAACAGAAAAATTAATATAGGATTAAACGAATAAGAAAAATAGAATGCTTCAAAACTGGGAATGTCAAAATGGCTTAACCGTTCAGCAACAGGTTTCTTCTAATCTCCCTCAGCGTCACAACGGAGTCACCATGATTTCGATATTCTTACCAACATACTTAAGACAAGGCCAAAAGAATAACAATGATAAAATTATGCGACTGTTCCTGTTGTCATCAAGATAAACATTATAAAGATTTAAGCAACACGTTTGTAGTGTGAATTCAACTTGTTTCATTTGTATATGAATTATAATCATATATATATCAGACACTAATCCCTGTCGGCAGATTCACTGGGTGCATCCCTAACGTTATGTGGCATACCTATCCATGTTTATTTTACGCTTTCCAGTAGGGAGCGTTCGGAAAGGTGGTTTGAGGAATATACATATTTTATGGCAGTAAGGGATTGAGACTGGGAGTGATTAGTTTACACTTAAAACTAACTCAGCTTTCAGTTAATTAGTATAAGCACTACTGTCAATTTCCTGTGGACGTTTCTATTGAACATTCCCCAGTCAAAGCAGCAACGTGATGTATGCGCACCAAATTTGAAATGTTCACAACACAACGTTGTGTCAACAAACTCTTTAGCCGTCACTAAATCTAAACCCAACCACAAATCATTCCTTTTTATATCTACTTGCTGATGTCAATTTTTGTCGGGCTTTTGAATTCCCATAGCTAAATATTATCGTTGGTTCTTGCAAGCGACTGCGTGCCCTGTTTCGAAGCCACTTGGGGTTGTCTGAGCATCGAATGGGTGTATAGTGCTTGGAAGTGGTTACGATTGGACTTCAAAAAAACTGGGACGATACCAATAGTAGGGACTTGGGGTCGTTTGAAAAACCCCTTGGGACCTTGCCCATGGCTTCTTGGGGTCGTCTAAACCTCTTGGGACCATGCCTATGGCTTCGTGGGAACTTGGGGTAGTCTGACGACCAAAGAAGTTACATATGTCAGTTGGCGTTTAGCGACTTTGATATTAAAGTATTTTTAAGTTGGTTGAGTTGAGGAAGGAAATGGGTATTTCGTATGTTTGTTTGAGCTTGGAAGAAATGTTTCATGGTTGAGGTATTTTCGAAACGCATTGAAAGTGTTAACTTATTTCTCTTAACACATGCATTTATCAAAAAATTATACGCAGAGCGTATGCTAAAAAGCCTAGTAATAAGTAATTAGAGCCTCAATGACTCTCGTAAAACACAAGTGTGTCAAATTCGAATTCAAATGTTCAATTCATTTTGATTAAATTGACGAACATAAAACTCTACCTCTAGGATAGCTTCCATTAGAACAAGTAAATGAAACTAGCATATCAGTTCCGAAGGACTCGATTGTGCAAGATTCTGTATTAACAAGTTTTTATCGCAAAGTCTTGTATAAACTGCGATTTTGAAATGTGAACAATGGATGAAACATTTTAAGCCAATAGTGTGACACGAAAGTTCTGTTTTACGTATTCGTATAAGCTATATAGGCTTCCAAATCTAGAGCTGTTTATTTGAGAGCTAAAATAGTGAGACAAGTTTATCGGGAATACATTGCAAACGTATAATTAGAATAAACTGTTTAAATGCATGACTTATATTTTAATCGGCTTCTACTTGTATGTACAGCAGTGGTGTCAGTGTACATTGCGGGTATATTATGCACGGACTACTTGCTTATCTAGTCAACTGACATCAGCAGATTTGATTTTCCATCACTTAGTAGGGTTAAGAATGTAAAGGATCCCAAGGAAGTCATGTGTTGCATAGTTGTGTCCGAAGGACTGCTGAGGTTTACAATGGTTATGGTAACCTTTGTTTAAAAACATGAGTCACATGTAAGGGCGATATTAAAAAAATCAAATGTACTGTTCCTGCGTCTCTTTTATTGACATATGCTTTAGTTTTAGAAACGCATCCTTGAGAACTTAAAGTAAAAATAAGCTTGAAAGGCAGCAACTGCAACGATGAATCACGTTTTGTTGGTGCATTATATTTATAATAATAAGTAATTGGCCTAAATGACTCTCGTAAAACACAAGTGTGTCAAATTCGAATTCAAATGTTCAGTTCATTTTGATTATTGACGAACATAAACCTCTACCTCTAGGATAGCTTCCATTAGAACAAGTAAATGAAACTAGCATATCAGTTGCCGAAGGACTCGATTGTGCAAGATTCTGTATTAACAAGTTTTTATCGCAAATTCTTGTATAAACTGCGATTTTTAAATGTGAACAATGGTTGAAAACATTTTGACCAATAGTGTGACACGAAAGTTCTGTTTTACGTATTCGTATAAGCTATATAGGCTTCCAAATCTAGAGCTGTTTATTTGAGAGCTAAAATAGTGAGACAAGTTTATCGGGAATACATTGCAAACGTATAATTAGAATAAACTGTTTTAATGCATGACTTATATTTAATCGGCTTCTACTTGTATGTACAGCAGTGGTGTCAGTGTACATTGCGGGGTATATTATGCACGGACTACTTGCTTATCTAGTCAACTGACATCAGCAGATTTGATTTTCCATCACTTAGTAGGGTTAAGAATGTAAAGGATCCCAAGGAAAGCATGTGTTGCATAGTTGTGTCCGAAGGACTGCTGAGGTTTACCTAATGGTTATGGTAACCTTTGTTTAAAAACATGAGTCACGTAAGGGCGATATTTAGAAAATCAAATGTACTGTTCCTGCGTCTCTTTTATTGACATATGCTTTAGTTTTAGAAACGATCCTTGAGAACTTAAAGTAAAAATAAGCTTGAAAGGCAGCAACTGCAACGATGAATCACGTTTTGTTGGTGCATTATATTTATAATAAGTAATTGAGCCTAAATGACTCTCGTAAAACACAAGTGTGTCAAATTCGAATTCAAATGTTCAGTTCATTTTGATTATTTGACGAACATAAAACTCTACCTCTAGGATAGCTTCCATTAGAACAAGTAAATGAAACTAGCATATCAGTTGCCGAAGGACTCGATTGTGCAAGATTCTGTATTAACAAGTTTTTTATCGCAAATTTTTGTATAAACTGCGATTTTGAAATGTTGAACAATGGATGAAACATTTTGAGCCAATAGTGTGACACGAAAGTTCTGTTTTACGTATTCGTATAAGCTATATAGGCTTCCAAATCTAGAGCTGTTTATTTGAGAGCTAAAATAGTGAGAAGTTTATCGGGAATACATTGCAAACGTATAATTAGAATAAACTGTTTAAATGCATGACTTATATTTAATCGGCTTCTACTTGTATGTACAGCAGTGGTGTCAGTGTACATTGCGGGGTATATTATGCACGGACTACTGCTTATCTAGTCAACTGACATCAGCAGATTTGATTTTCCATCACTTAGTAGGGTTAAGAATGTAAAGGATCCCAAGGAAAGCATGTGTTGCATAGATTGTGTCCGAAGGACTGCTGAGGTTTACCTAATGGTTATGGTAACCTTTGTTTAAAACATGAGTCACATGTAAGGGCGATATTTAAAAAATCAAATGTACTGTTCCTGCGTCTCTTTTATTGACATATGCTTTAGTTTTAGAAACGCATCCTTGAGAACTTAAAGTAAAAATAAGCTTGAAAGGCAGCAACTGCAACGATGAATCACGTTTTGTTGGTGCATTATATTTAAATAATAAGTAATTGAGCCTAAATGACTCTCGTAAAACAAGTGTGTCAAATTCGAATTCAAAT
>LJIJ01003461.1:0-18993 GCA_001718145.1 Orchesella cincta | reverse complement strand
GATCCGGCTTAAATACAGCTTCGAGCCACTAACAGGCAGATCCAGCTACTTGCCAGCGACCAAAGCCACCAGCAAGCAACGGTCGAAACAATAAATAAAATTACCAGAGATCGTACATTTCAGGCTGGTTGCACAAACGCGATCAAACAGCTAATGTATTGTGTTTGTCAAGTTTAGCTAATTAATAACAGTGGTAAAACTTGACCAATGTAATACGCTACAGCTAAAACCACCAAATATCCTTAGAGATGCGCACGTCATGAGAATAGGGGCCACCTCTTGTTGAACTACTTCTTCTCTGATAATTTCTTATCAACTGAACACTCCCAAATTCAATTTTTCTCAAAAATAATTTAATACAAGTATCTATTATTTCGCATTACTAGACGACGTAATTCGAGTATGACAAAAATTATTAGCTGAGGCTTTGGAAGGCAAAGCACGAGTTTCGTATCCAAAATAAAGTATAATTTATTTTTAAGCCAATATTTGGCTCGTTAGAATCAAGCCGTACGAGCTATCCGCTATTTTTTCGGCCTGCATGTGGCCAGTACCGGCTACCAGTGGCGGATCCGGCCATCAGCGCGGCCGGCGCCGACGGATGTGAGTACAGGTGTGTTATTATCTACAAGCAACTACTTTTATAGTTAAATATTGTTTGTATGTACAAATTTATTGAGGAAAACATTTAAAACAAACATTTATTGAGAACAACATATAAACACACATTTATTCAGGAAAACATTTAACAGGTATTTATTGAGAAAAACATTTAAAAACATTTATTAAGGAAAACATGTTTTTGCGAACTATAATTTTGTTTCAACAATGTTAATTGAATTTTGCAAACGAAATACGTACTGAAATTTCAAATATATAGCTAATGATTTAGTGGTGAATAATAGTCTTTTCATATAGAAAACCTACAATTTTGTCATCAATTGATAATATGTTTATCGCTTTAATTATTTATTTCAATGTTTGGAGTGACCATACTGACCAAAATACTAGCATTTGTCTGTTTAAATAAGGAATAACTGTTGACAATAAAGACCTTAAATTTCGGTAATTACTTAAAAATTTAATTATTAATTAAAATAAATTCTGAACTCTTTTATCTTTCAATTGTAAATACTTTGTGGTTTTATGTTGTTCACAATATACTGGTTCGTGGAATGAAGGTAAACTGAACGGTTACGGTTTGGTAAGGAATTTCGGTCCTCATGAAGTTTGATCTTGTGGCCTACATCAAAATGTCCTAGGAAAAAATTTAGGAAAATTTTTATTACTTAATTGTTTGAAACTCCAGCGTAAAACTATCCAATACCAATGATTTGGGAATATTTTATTAAATTGCAAGCATTTGTGGATTATTCCATTTTTTAAATACTACTGAAATCTACAATTTTTCCTCTCTAGGATAGCGTTGGAACGAAAAATTGATCCAATGCGGAATTCTTGCAATAAATTCTTGAAGTCAAGCGATTCTGAAATGACAACAAATCCCGTGAGCTAAATTGTCACATTCATCTGTAGGGGTCATTCAAATCCCCATGAACCTTTTAAAGCTAATAAGAACTTGACCGCGACAAGTTATTTCAGGGGATTACCCAGCTCTGCTTGTTGTCATTTCAGAACCGCTTGACTTCAAGAATTTATTGCAAGAATTCCGCATTAGATCAATTTTTGAGTCAAACGCTTTCCGATAGAGGAAAAGTTGTAGATTTCAGTAGTAGTTTTAGAGAAACTTGGAACAATGCAAAACTGCTTGTAATTTAATAAAATATTCCCAAATAATTGGTTTTGTATAGTTTTTTGCTGGAATATCAAACAATTAAGTTAAAAAAATGTTCCCCAATTTTTTTCTATGAAATTTAGATGTACGCCACATGATCAAACTTCGTAAAGACAGAAATTCTTTCATAAACAAATTTGTAATAAATTTGACTTTCAGTCAATATTCAGCAGAAATGAAAGTTTGTGAATCTGTCAATAAATCAGGGAGCAAACCACGTTCCACGGTCTCAACTTTAGAGGGCGATTATAACACTCATACCATATAATTACAGGATATTAAAATATTTTTTGCGAACTTAACTTTTGTAAGCTCGATATTATTTTCAAACATATAACTCCATACCATCATCTATCGATTTAATGTTAGTCTCCGGAAAACAAAACTTCTTTTCATGTTAAGGTTTTAAAATAAATTATACAGTGAAATTGATTTTTAGCTAGCAGCAGTAGAAGTAAGGTTTTTACGGTTGGAATTTTGATTTGTGCATTCGAAGTCTTTTCCGCCCCAACTTATTGTCAAAACGCAAGGTATAAACCTTCGTTTTGTTGATAGGATTGTCATAAACCAAAATTTACAATACTTCAACATTATATAACTCATTTGAATCTATACCATCGTCTATCCATTTAATGCCAGTCTCTGGGTAGCAAGAGCTCATTTCATGATAAGAGTTTAAATTAAATTTTACTATTAAAATTGTTTTTCGGTTGATTTAGTGGCGGAGAAGTAGGAGGGGCAGGGGGAGGCGTAGCACCTGGGCCTCGAGGACCGAAGGGCCTCGTGGGTCGGGGCCAAAAGAATATATTTATTCACTAAATCCCACTGTATCGTGCAACAAGAAATAAAAATTGTAGACAGGGTTTCGCAAGGTATAAATAAAGTGGGGTTTAACTAAAGAAGAGACAAGGGTGCCTCAAACTTTTTGGCTCCGATTTTGCAGAAAATTTGTAGGATAGATCATTTTGATGCGTAGATTACGAATCTGCAATAATTAGAGAAATTTATTGATCGTAGCGCCACCCAGAGGGGAGAAACGGCAAAAACCCGTTGTTACCATGGAAATTGCCGCTGTATCGAAGTGCAGAAATCGTTAAATTTCTCTAATTATTGCAGATTCGTAATCTACGCATCAAAATGAACTATCCTACAAATTTTCAGCAAAATCGGAGCCAAAAAGTTTGAGGCACCCTTGTCTCTTCTTTAGTTAAACCCCACTTTACACTGCACAAATGCGTTGTTGAAAGAATGTTTTGGAATCACTGGGTGCATTTAAAAGTGAGAAAACCACAAATTGGTATATGTAAATATGAATGCATTGGTTACATACTGCATTTTTTAGTTCGATCGTTTTAGTCATGTTTTAGTTGAATGAGAAATAGCTAGCGTGAATCGTTTCCAAACTTGGTATTAAGTGGTGCTTTATTTGGCAATGTCTATATGTGTAGCTTGAGAGAAAATTGTTTTCGAAGTTTAAAAACTACTTGCGTAGTGCGATGTGCAATTTTAAACGTTGAACGTGAACGGGTCGACGGAAAAACATGAAGCGTAAGATAGACCAAATTAACTACACACAAACAAGCCAGTCTTTGTATTATTTTAAACTTGTTTTAAGTAAACGTTTTCTCAGGTACTAGTCCGTCAGTGCTTAGACCCCAAATGTGGGGTCCAAAATTAACTTTAATCAGCAAACGTTTTGTAACAAAATATGCTTAGCAGTTATAAAAATTAAAAATTTCTCTTAGAAACTTCACAAACTAATTTTTTAAACAAACTATTTGCTTTGAGCGTTGTTTTCTCGTTTGAAAAGAGGATAACAATTTTTAAAGAAAACCAAAAAAATTGGATCCTGTCCCTGTATTGTTCTAGAACCCAAAAGGGGTCCAAAATACCAAGATAAAAACTTTAGGGTCTGAGCACTGACAGTTATAAATTTGTTAAGTTTTTTAGAAGTTTTATGTAGTCAAACCCGATTATTAGGTTTTCGTTGGTTGTCCAAAACTAAAATGAAAGAAACAGTAATTTGTATTCCTGTTTCAAGGAAGTCTGTTGCAATTATGAATAAGTTTTTGTTTTGAGTCACGAAAACTCAACAATTCTTGCATCTTATTCTTCACATGCGCGTCATGTTATGGTTGGGCCTCCATGAAGTTTCTTGCCCCCCGGCCTCCAGGTCGCTAGCTCCGCCACTGGGTTGATTGATTGATTGATTAGTTCTGCTGATCAGTTGATTGATTGATTGATTAGTTCTGTTGATTGGTTGATTGATTGATTGATTGATTAGTTCTGTTGATAGGATTGTCATAATCCAAAATTTACAATACATCAACATTTTAGGGTTTATAGATTTTGAAAGTCTGCTTAACATATTCAAACATTTAATGAGGAATGTTTTTGAATATCCCAATTTGGGTCAGGTAGTTTTTCTCAGTTTTGTATCAGTTGGCAATGCACAGTTTCTAAAGGTAGTTTGATTTCCTGTACTCCTTAAAACCTACGTATAAAACATATTAAACAAAGTTCTCTTTAAATCTCATTTGCACAAAACTGCTTGACAATTAGTAGCCTTAACTACACCCATTAAAACAAAGAATGGCGTTATCATTAGGAGCAGTAAATTTGCAGTGCATCGTTCAAAAAATAATTGAAACTCCGGTATTCATCCAACCCAGTGAAATGGATTCAGATTGCTATGAAGCAACCAGCGACCATTTTAAAACAAACCGAAATATCAGAATAATTTGGCACACTGGAAAAATTCTCTTTTCACTCTTCCTATTTGGAAACATTTGGAGGACTGTCGTGATTCTGCAAAATTTCAATTCTCGCTTAAAGCCCTACGAAGAGTTGGGAGTTATCACTGCGTAGTCGCCCTTTGTGTCATCGGCTTAATGGGATATCACGACTTAGAAGAAGAAATGATGACGCTTGTTATATTTTGACTCAGATATTTCGTCTTGCTCCAGTTCGACCCCGAAAAAAAAGGCACGAATCCTCTTGCAAGGCATTAATGATCAACACTGTTTTAGAAGGATTTCCATATTATTTGACGTTGTCATGCTCCACGTATTTAATTGGTTGTACATTGCTTCCATTTGTACGCGATTATGACCCACTCCAAATACTGTTAAGGCAATGCACGGGTCATTTTTCAGTCCAGGGCAATTTGAGCATTACCTGGGGGATAAAACTTGTGACAAGCATTTGCTACTTTTTGGCGACATTTCCCGCGTGGATCACAAACCTTTCCTTTTTCCTTTTTCTTATCATAATGTGCGATTCGGTTCACAAGCTTTCGTGTGCCCTTTTACCGCCGACAACCGGAGAATTGGGTTCATCTGATTTAATGAGCCGATTAAAAATTTACCGTGTGCTTCAAATCATCATTTATGTTGTCAGTTGTATAACGTTAAATTTTACAGGGTTGTTGGTTGGCTTTGGAATAATAGTTGTTGCGTGTTGTTCATGCGCTTCTATTAAGCTTTATGGGCAGATCCCGTTAATAATTTATGTTGGTTGCTGTCTAACGTTCTTCATGGCATACGGTTTAATTTTACTTTGTGGTACGTTGATGAGTGTGCCCTATACAAATGGAATCCGATTCCGGAGCAGTTGGAAATCGTCTATGATTAGCAAGATGGGTCGGTTGCAATTAAAATCGTTTGCGCCTATTGGCTACAAGATTGGGATGGTGAGGAATGTGCAACCGGGTACAATATTTTCTATTTTAGATGCTCTAGTAGATTTGACAGTTACTTTGGCTTTAATGAGCAATTAATTAGACGAGAACCGCACCGTAAATTATGGGAGTAAAGGACAAAACTGTAGTATCCAAAAAAATTAACAAATAAGATTCATTACCCCTTTACCAAATCGTAAACTTCTTTAGCTTAATTTCATTTAAGTTTCTTGTGTTGTTGAAACGCATTACAACATTTACAAAAACTTACGCCGTTGAATAATTTGTCACATTGGTGTAAAAAAATTATGTTCTTGTGTTGCTACTAAGCTTCTGTTGACGATAACTATTTTTATAAAGCATGTTGTAGACAAACGAATTCATTGTTTCACAGGTAAAAAGGGTTGTTTATTGGAATAATTTTTAAAAACACTTGGGTTGCACCATATTTGTGTAAAACCAAAAACATAAAAGTGCCTTAATTTTATTATTTATCAAATGTATGCATTTGCTTCAGATTAATAATGACAGATTAAAAAACACAATGTAACGTATTTAAAAGTGTGTTTTTACAAATACTGTCCTGACAAATATATCTCAAGCCGAATGACCACCGTATCTACTTGATGATGCTGATGGCAATTAAAATTTACAATGGTGGTAATAAGGGACACTAGCAGTTTTTTAACCGCTTAATGATCCTTTCAGTTCTCTTTAATTCATCTTATACTTTCTTTAGATTCTTTTGATACTATTAAACCAGTGTCACATAATTGGTACAACGATATCGCCGACTTATTTAGAAATTCATCCAAGGAGTATATCGGCTACTTGGTTATTAGTTGAGAGAATCAGTATCAGTCTCATTCCAAACATTAGCGGGGAATACTTCTGAACCTTTAAATTGGAGCAGAACAATGATGTAGGAAAGCACAGCAGTGAAGATCTTTTAATACAAAAAACAGACAGTAAATTGGACACACGAGTCACTTGAAAATGTATAATTCATTATTATAATTTCACTTTCTGACTAGCTGACGGTATATTGCTTCTGCTGACATTAAAGAATCCATTAGCGTTAAGTTGAAGCGAGACCGATTTCAATAGTTGCACAAACTTTTGATACTACTCAAAATTATAAAATGGTATTATAATGATAGTGATTCCCATATCGTATTTGGTTGTATATAAAACAAATGTTTAATATGTATGTTTGTTAAGAGACTCTTTTTAAATAAATTGTGAATGCCATTTCTTGTATGCGTAGGACTTACCTGATGCTTTTCATTTGTTTTTAGAATTATATCCGTATTGACTGCAAGAATCCGTCGCAACATTTGCGAATTAATTTTTTCTAGCCCGTGACCAATGTCACTGACACTCCAAATTCTGTACACTCCTAAAAACATGATGAGTCTGAACGAAATATTTATGAAAGCCCCCTCATCGTCTACTTCTAGCACCTCCGTAATAATTATGTACAGCATGCACACAGATGAAAAAATTTGCAGTAGATAAATGACAACAAAGTATGCCCCTGCAAACGAAATGAATGTGGAAAATAGCTCATCAAAATCCAAATTTCGTTTGCTAATCTTCATCCAGAATTGTGGTTCCTAGTTGATGTCGTTTTCTGGAATTTTGGTGTGGTTAATTTTCTTATCGACTCAAAAATGTAAAAATAAATCGTACATTTTGTTTGAGTCCGTGCTTTTAACGACAGCATCATGAATCGACTGAAGTCTTGTCTCAAGTGCTGTTATAAAATACGCCAATTGAAAAAATAAGAATGCTGTGGCAGATTCTAAAACCAGGAAAAACATAGTATAGAAGGGGATCGTAAGAAATGAATGAGCTGCTGTGTCATTAGGTATCTCATCTTTAAATTTGTCAAATGACTTAGCATGAGGAATCGACAACCCCTAATTCCTTTTGTGTTTGGTTTGTCGATTGGTTACAAAGCATCAAATTCCTCCAGCTTTTGCAATGTACTTATAAACCTTGTTGTTCTAGATAGTGCCAGAATAGGGGATATTGTACCCGTACAGAATGTAAAGATCAAACCGGCCATAGTTGTTTTGATGTCAGTTTAGAACATAGGCTTGGAACGGGGTACCAAAGCTAATTTAGGAAGGTATCTTCGATTATAGTTGGAAATACTCTTAAAATCAGCATTATTAAGCTAAAAGTCGAATTAAAAAGTAGTGGATAATTTTTATGACAAGTTAATGATGAAAAATGTAAGGCCTACAGTTTCACGCCACAATTACATATTTCAGTATTGTAATTATACTATATTTTATAATGTCGAAAAAATATCACAGATGTACCCATAAATGTAGGGAATAGATAAGCGTTTTAAACTTAACATATTTTTAGATTTTGCTCCCCGAATTCCTTTGACAGGAAAAGCACCCACGAATTGGGCAAAAACTAGAAATGCTCTAGCTTTGTTGCTAAACATGACACCGTAGTATAGTGTTATTTGTGGGTAGTAATATAATGGTAAATTCTATGACATAGAATCTGTATACTTCACACTGTCTGGTCAACCTTCGTTGAGGGTTTACTTCGATTATGGCATTTTATTTTCAGTCAGCAAGAATCAATTTAATTTTGTTTCATATATAAAAAAAGATTCAAAATATATAATTAACAATACCATTCAACAAACGGTCAACAACTATATTTGAAGAATAACTTTAAAAACTCGTAATATAATTTGATGATTGTACAGAATGAGGAGGCGCTGTTAACAGTGTTCGGAATTTGCGGGCAATATTGGTATTTTGCCACTGACTGGTTATAATTGACAATATTGACTGGTTCTATTTGGCAGTATTTCCCCATATAGAATAAATGGCTATGTACCGTGTATGTCCAACGACATAGGCAACAATATTTTCCCTATTATAGAGAATTGTATCAATTTAAAGCTTTTAAATGATCACATCTTGAGTTAATGCTAGTCTCGTGTGCTACGGAACATGAAAACATAGATATAGCTCTATTTAATTAAAAATTTTAAGTAATTATTGACACTTATTGTCAATATTGCAGACAATAATTCCTTATTTTGTCAGTCAAATGCCAATAATGCAATTTCAGTCATGCCATGTATTGCCACTCCGAACACTGGCTGTTAATAATACATTAACAACGATTGAAAAACTAATACATATGAGATAAAAAGGTTGATAATATGCACATCGCATAATTTTGCATTAGATAATTCTCCAACTTTGTAGGAAGTTGTAGGCAACCATCTTTTTTTAAAGCACACCTTCTGTAATGACAAAAAAGCTTAAGTAAAGCTGTTGCTTTGTTAATTATGATTATAACGTATCCAGGTTTGCAATAACTATAAATGTTTGGGGTGAAAATTAGTGCAAAATTGTTTTTGTCGTGTGTTAAGCCGTTCAAAATGGATTTGTTTGCAATAAAGCCTTCAGAACCGTTATAATTGGAGAACTAACTAATTGTATTCCACACTCTCTTGTTTGATCTTGTAAAATTTCCCTCGGTCAACTAGTAAATTATTTTGGCCAAATATAAAATGTTGTCTACATAATTTCATTTATGTTAGCTACATTATGGTCAGTCAATTTAGCGCAGCGTGTTGTTAGACAAAGAAACTGAATCGCGTGGCAATCGAAAACGGGTTTGTATTGACCTTCATAACTGCCAGTCGCACTTAGTTTGTCCTGCATACACCACGTGCAATTGCTTAAAGCATAAAAATCTCTAACGCCACTTTCTCTATTAAAATGCATTTTTGCAGAAACCACATCATAGGATTTAAACTCCATTTAAAATTACAACAAGTAATAGGTACATCTCCTTTCACTCTGAAGGCACTTGATGAATCTGGCCTGCAATGTTTACGTTGTGAGTTTAATTTTATTGCGTTAAAAAATCGGTACATTTATTATATTTGTGAATTTAAAGTATCTAGAATATAGTATCGAAATAAATATATAGGCAAAATAATTTTCATAACCTGCTGTTATAAACAACTATAAACAATATAAGTAAATAATGTTAATAGTTTACAAAAATTAATGATGTTAGAATCTCAAAATTTGATAACATTTTTTTCAATATACTCTATTTTATTTACGATATCAGTACTTACGATTGATTTTGATAGTCGTGTCGTCGTCCAGTTTGACGTACTTTATTTACTTTCGTTCTTACCAATCCAAGCGAATGAACTCTTTTTACCACGTAATGCAAACTTATTTAACAGTTATAATAACTTTCGTGATTGAACTATCGTACAAAGTTTATCTGCTTATCTTTACATGTTGAAACTTCAGGGGGATCCAACAATACAGTATCTTTCACACGGGCTGGGATATGTGCCGTAGAGTATAACCCACAGTCTGATTAGGCGTGATCTTGACCCAAAAAGTTTTGTAGCTGACCTAGATTTATCGGAGGCTTGCAAATAACAGACTCATTCTCCTTTCATCCCAGTTTCACGTCAATTTTTTTCAAAACAATGGTAAAGTTCAAGCTGTTCTTTGACCATATAAAGTAGAGTACAATTTGATCATTTTAACCTCATAGTTACAATCAATTTTTCAAATTTCATCTGTTTTTTATCTTTTGAAATGTAGGGATTTTAAAAATGTTGTTCGTAAACATTTTCTTGGTACTGTCTTACATTATAGAAGCTAGGACATCACTACTCTCTGAAAACAATATCTCCACTGGAATTGACTATGGGTTGCATGATAAAATGATACGATGGATTACACCATCTGAAGCAAGAAAGAACATGTCACAACTCATTCCAGCAGGGATTGATCATGATTTAATGATTAATTACGTTGCCAGATATATGTATTCAGAAAATACTCCCGTTCCCGGAAAGGCGCATCGGGACAGGAGTCAGTTTTTAATGTATTTTGCCTATAAAGGTAAAGAGTTTGTGGCGAGAGATTTTGAGGTAAAAAATTATGAATTCCAACATATTATTCTGTCTCAAATATATTTTCAATTATTTGAAAATATTTAACAGCTACTTGTTGTCCCGATGGACGCAACTACATGGGTTTGGGTAAAGGACAATGAGCTACCTATTTTAAAACATGCCATCGTTGGAGGTCGGGATCCGGAAACAGCTAAAACATTATACATATGTCGTGGGACTCATGAAGGCTTAGTATTTACTGGAGGTTTACTCAAGTATAGTGGAGTGTGCAGTATTCCTCACTGTAATTTTAGAAAACCTGCACTATGGGATGTCCCAATGTTTGAGCCATGGACACTCGTTATACGTTACGACTTATAGCAAAAATTGTCGCCAAACCCACAAATTGGTTGATATCCTATCTTTGACTGCTTTAAATTATCTTTTAAAAAAGTTGTATTTTTATTAAAACATGTTCTAGCTCACCTTTAGACTACGTAGCTTCTCAGTGAATTGGATAACTACAAAAAAATGTGCTACAAAATCATATAATATTAAAGTTCTTAAAAACCACAAGCATGGATCAATCCTATTCCAAATTTAATCATAATCCATGTAGCCTATAGAGGAGCCAGAGCAACCTTTAAACAGAAAATGCCGTTTTTTACGTAATTTGAAACAGTCAAAATTTCTGGGATTTGTGCCTCCGGTATCCTGCCCAACTCTGCTTCGGAAACCTGGAAAGGTTTTTTGAAGTATTTCGAAACGTCGCCATTCCCACAACTTGATTCTTTTTGCAATCGACAGAGAAAATTTTTCTCTATAAGATAGGATATCAACCAATTTGTGGGTTTGGCGACAATTTTTGCTATAAGCCGTAGTGTATAACGAATGTCCATGGCTCAACCATTGGGACATCCCATAGTGCAGAAGGATGGTACGCAAGTGTAACTATGTTACACTGTTTCCCATTTTACTATATGAGATAAATCTCTTTCTTTCAGAGTTGGAGCTGCTGTCGGCTAAACCTGAAATCATTCATATTCCAATGCCAAAGAATAATAGAAAACATGTTGAGTACAAGATGGAAGCGATTACTAAAATGATTATTGACATATGAACTAAATATTTTAGTGTTAATATCGTACTGGTTTGATAGTTGCATTACGTTGTTTGGTCCGCAACTGACCTTGAGATTATCAGTGCTTTCATTGACAACATAATTGTAAATGTAAATGGATGAGGAACATACGACCAACATGATGTTTTTACTTTTTGACAAGCTACATCAGCTTTAAAGTAGCAAATTGACCGTGAATAATTTACCTCACCTTAAGCGACGTGCTACTTGATTGTTTTCATGTAGGACTGTTTCTTGAGAATCGTCCTTTCGTAGAATATACTCCAATAGTTCTAGATAATCGTCCTGTCACCTTGGATAATACTTCCGATAACGATACAAAAGTAAAGGACAGAACCAAGGAGTGATGCTGATACAAATAGTTGTTTATTGTAATTTTGAACAAATTGAAAATTTTCACTATTATAAAATTTAACCAACTTTCTTTTACGCTTTGAGCCTTTTGGCGAGTAATACGTGTTGGGCATGATCGCTCCTGTTTACTTTGTTATAACAATAGACCATACATCAATCAACAACCAATTTTGTGGTTTATAAACATGTCAGATATCGGACGTCCACTACATTTATTTATATATGCTACAAAATGTAAAATTATTCAGGTAGTGAGTGTCCTAAAAGGCATGCTTAGGCAAATTGGAAAATTAATCATATTTGCAGACATGAATTATCGTCGAATCTGAATTGGCCAATTCGACAAAAGCTTCTCGTCTCCCTCCTTCCCAGCTCAATGAAGAGGAAGTGTTACAATGTTGCACTGCTTTCCTATTTCAAATGCCGAAGAAATTTAAACAAATCCGCAGCTAGAACGACTACTTTAAATTTTCTATTGTGAGAATTGCAAAACGCCCCCTAAAGAATATTAAAATATCCGAATTTCGCCAATGGCTGTTCAGAGGTGGAGCAGATTGAGAAATGAGACAAATGCGTTGCTCCCAATGTAAAACAAGTCCCTTCAAATTGTAGATTCATTCCAACTGAGAGCGCAGCCGAAATAAGAAATTCATTCAAACGTTCAGCTCGAAGAAAACCCTCCAGCCAGCTAGATAGATCATCCCAATAACCCAAAGAATCAACATATTTGAAAAAGCATTCAGGGAGAGAGTTCCACTTCTCAGAGCTAGTTTGAGGTGTCATTAGCCCCTTGAAGCCACTGGCTAGTGAATGAAGAAAATCTCACTGGACATGATTTTTCTCTTGCCCCAGTTACAATTTGTCAGATAACGGCGTCTCGGCCCAGAGGTCAATCATTTCGTGGGGACGCTCATAAAACTTAACAGCATATTTTATGACACTGACATTATGACCCCCTTCAAACATTTATGTGGGATGGTTGCTCGCCAACATCCCATGCTGCAGTAAACATTTCCAATTAATTTTATGTTTTTTTTTTTTTCTTTCACTTGTGGAAAATTTATATACTTTGAAGTGGCAAAGACATGATAATGAATGATTCCATTCTGCTGGCTTCCTTGTACGCTCAACCTACAACAAAACGGAATCCTGAACCTCTTTTAAAGCGCGATGTGTTTTCTTGCCACTATTTCATTCACTCCATTCGAAATCACATCATTCCCTAATTAAGATTGGCGGAATATGTATTCAGAGAAGAGTAGAAAGCTGATCCAGCTTGTATTCTTCGCCTCCCAATGTGTAAATTATATCAAAAGCGTGAAGAAGAACACCAAATTTTGTTTAACCCTGGCAATTAAAATACAAATTCAAGACGGAGATGTTCTGTGTGACGATTCATTTCCAACACAAGTTTTTTTGTAGTTCGTTTCTCCACATAGAAATTTAAAACTTGCTCCTGATGCGTTTTCATTTTTGGATGGGTTTCTTAATTTTGTGTTAGTTGACACAAAATTGGGATCAGGCTCAAACTAATATCCAAGTCATCACATTCTCCACCTCCACCGCATCAAGTTCCATTTGGCCAACTTGGGTTTCCCCATTTTCCTTCATGGACCTCCATTTCTACAACTTGGACCTGGATTATTGCCACCACGGCTGCTTCAGCCATATTTATTTCCTACAGAAGAAAAGCGACAACGACAACAGCAGCTCAAATAATTGCACCAGAAACCATTGTGCTTGTGTCAAAGTTGCACCACTTCCATCCATCCAAACGATGGGAAGCACAACTGTAAGTGAGTCCGAGTATGAATATAGAATTTAGATCTGAAATATAACAAAGGAGCTCATCATTGTCAAGTGGCACAAAGTCAGAGCCTGACAAATGAAGATGATTTAGATCCGAACTATAATAAGCGATTCGGAAAGTTTGAAGAGGTGATGAAGATGTCGACGAATGCGAGAGTTGGAGTAGTTTGGAACAGCACCAAATCCAGATGGAAGTGCCCTCCACCTCCGTCGCCGTTCCAAGGTGGTCCATCGCCTCCACCTTCATTTGGGTCTGTGCCACCTCCACCCATGTTTTATCCTAATATAGCATCGCCACCACCACTGGCATTCCACCCTCCAATTGGTCCACCACCTTTTCGGGGACCAATTTCATTTCCAAATGAGCTGCAACTTTATTTCCGTTCTCTGGACCAGCAACCTTACATCCACCTCCAATGTGAACTGGGCGACTACCACCATATCCAGCAGGTTATCTACCTTCACCTCACATCCTTCACCTCACATCAACTCTGTTTTTTTGCATCCCCCTTGCTATTCTTGACACAGGAGAGCAGATCTGACCTGACGATCCCCAACCCCTCCCTCAACCAGGAGACAATTCCAAGCACCAGTTGTTTCGTGGCCTGTTCTGAAACCCTTTAATGAAGACCTGGCTATAGACATGGGTGCCAACCACAACCATCACATTAGCCGGACTTCCACCTCCACATTCGAGGTGAAACTCCACCCATGTGAAATAAATAACACCATATCCCAATCGTTGAGTTCCGTCTCGTCATTTCGAACGTGTTCAAAGTCAAAAATGTATTCCTTCTGCATCTAGCCTGAGGTAAAGGTGCTGAAACAGAGAGAGAAAGGAAACTGGCATAAATGATATAATACTTTGTCCTTATAAAATAAAACTCAAACGACAAGGCAGCTACGTCGTTGCTGATGCGCCTATATCTCTGCTGGATTCTTCACTTCATTCAACCCGGAATCAAGTTGACCTTCAGCTCGAGTTGCAAGCGGACAGCTCTCTCTGTTCTTCTTATGGATATGCTCTAAACAACCACTTCCAACTTATAGAGAAGC
The DNA here is from genome assembly GCA_001718145.1 of Orchesella cincta. Taxonomy (NCBI): domain Eukaryota; kingdom Metazoa; phylum Arthropoda; class Collembola; order Entomobryomorpha; family Orchesellidae; genus Orchesella; species Orchesella cincta. The sequence goes on along the minus strand of LJIJ01003461.1, from coordinate 4,241 downwards.
AGCAAAGTGAGCTCTCTGCTCTCCCAGCTTCATCATCATCATCATCATCATTTCAGTGCAGTTGTATGTAAATCCAATAGCAAACTGAGAAACAGAAGCTTGACAAGCTAGCAAAGCATGAAGCAGAAAGGCTGAAAGTTTGCTCTTGAAGAGAGCCAAAAGCCAATAGGAGTACGAGCTGTGGATGATATTTCAGCTAAATACATAAAGAAACGAGCGAGCTTTGATCGGGGTCGCTTTTGCTGGGGATTGTTGAATACTAACCTCTTTCTACGCGTGCACATTACTACTAAGGAGGAGGTCGAATGAGTCTATATCCAAAAGCAAGTTGAGTGCTGTTTCTCAATAAAGCACAAAACAATTTGGAAGCTGTCAATTTAACTTCATTTATTGATCAACATTCTATAGGAAGCATATAATTATTGCCATGCAGTAACAAATCTTACAGTAAGAAATAGGAGGAAAACCTATCATTCTCTACACAGCTACAGTAGTATGGACAAAACTATCATTTTGGTCTTTAAAATTACACTGGTACGCCGCGCTTTATGCTTAACATGAATGCATAACGCAGTTAATAATATTATTATATTTTGAGGCTCATTTTAGATGTTGTGGAGTTGCCGCCATCAAGTCCTAAACTCACCACCGTTTATTCGTCACTGGGATGTCTCGTACAAACTGCTACTAATTTGGAAATTGATAACTTACAACCTCTTTGACTTATTTTTTGGAAAATATCGATTGATAGAAAGTCCGCAAATAAGATGACAAACGAAGAGTAAAACTCCAATTGCTCCACTTAATTGTGTAGCTGTCTCGGGCACAAAATTCCTGTTGCACACTCACAACATATATTGAGTAGATATTCACCAGCATCCCTATCACCATCTGCACAAGTTGGATGGAGGTGAGTGCCATCGCAAGTTTTCTGGGGACCCGAATTTTCATAGCCTACAAAAGGGGAAAATTAATAATTAACTTTAAACACAATTTTTCACATAGCTTGCTAAAGTTGGCACAGATTGCCCCAAAATCATCATTTCTAAACGTCAAACTTACACGCAGAGCAAAGTACGGGTACATGATCGAATGGACAAAATAGTTGATTACAGTAGTAGCGTTGAATCGGTTCTGAGTATGGGTAAACATGCCAAACAAAGTACATGGTGATGCAATGATGATACCTTCAAATGCAGACGGACAACAATCATTTAAAACAACATGACTCCTTCTCAACTTTGATAGAATATTATGGGATAACAATAAAAGAAAAACAGGCTATAATTTACCATTGAATAAAGAGCAACAACGTATTGCCCAACTCCACGAATTTCGAGAGTGCAAACAATACAGCCCAAAAGGCTAGCGGCTCATTGAGTCCCTCTCGAAAGCAGACACTTCTGTGAAATCCATTGGGTAAGCTGAGCACATGCCAACTCCTGGACCCATTCGGTAGAAGCCAATCATGGAAAATATTGCGAGAGTCCAGTTCACACGACAAGGGGCTTCCTCAGCTCAAACGCTGGACGTTTTCATGAACCCCTTCAGTCCAAAATGAGCAGAAGTAGACAATGGCAGCATAAAAAGGGATATTTTTATTGGCCTTCATGTACGTCTTCCAGCCAGGGTCATCCACTTTTTCCAACCAGGTTGAGATGAACACGGGAGGATCCTCGTGATCCAAAGGCACATACGACACTCACTGATAATGGTACCATTTGCAAACATTTTATCCTTAGACTCTGTTTGGATAGTTTGGAACAATTTCACTGTGTTTTTTGATCTGGAGGAAATAATGAGCTTCGTTTCGTCCCTTTGAAAAGCACGATAACAACAGAGCAGATACAGCCAAGTTGAGTCTCAGCTTAGTTTTAAATGCATTGCATACAGATGTGGAGTAGCAAGGAGTTTTCGAGATTGAGTAACTCCATTGACTCGATTTATTGGGACATAGGCAAAGTTGAGAAATTTTGAGATGGACTATCCTTCGTATATAAAGCGGAATTGTAATTTGTCTTTCATTTTATCATTAGGACCGCTTTAGTAAACGCCCACATGCTAACTACTATTGAAAACTTCAATTTATATCGGCGTTTACTATAATAAAAGTTGCCTAGCGGTGTTGAGGTAGGGGCTGACTAGGGGGTTTGATACGGGGATTATGGAATGACTTGATGGGAGGCATGGCAGGGGATGATGAGAGATTAGTTGTGTGACTTGAGGAGGAACTTGGTAAAAAACAATGAGGGACTTTCGCCATGTCAAATAGTCCAAATATAAAATCTGCCGAAATTTTTTATAGCACCAATGGGAAGACTACAGGGTTGTGTTTGAGAACACATTTGATGATGATAATGATGAATCAAGCGACAAAGAGGACAGTCTGGACCTGTTCTCTAATGGGGGGAATGGGGAGATCAGTGCCAGCCATTATAAAATTGGGCAGGGCGCCACATCGGAGCTTTCTCCGCTCCAAACAGCGCACCAGATATGGCTAAGAACCGAAGAAAATTTTGGGGTCCAATTTTATCCCTTTGAATAAATACTATGATTTTCAAATAACCTTTGTCTTGTGTGTTATAACCATTTTATTTACGGTATTTACTGCATTCTGCATCCCACATCTCACCTCATATCCATATTTTCATTTTTTTGTCGTTTTCACTCATCAATAATAATGATCTAGAGGTGGAGGTTGGAGTGGACGTGTTTGATCTTTCCTTGAAGTTGGTTTGTCTGGCAAGTTGCAGGAAGTGCCACAAGTGACGTACAACTCGCACCGAGATGATGGTGGCGCCAGCCTCACTTCGGAAGAGCGAGTCTCTACATAAACAAATCGCCTCCTTCACCATTCCACTAGTTAGCAAGAGTGAACAGTTTGGGGTGGTATTTCCCTACAGATTTTGTGTCTTAACAACTCCAAAAGCGACCGAGGAGGTGGAGGAAGTTGCCACCATTGAGCGCCGAGCTGAGCTAGTTATTGTAATGTAGTTTGCTACTGTCATAATCTAATTAGGCACTGAAATGTTCAATGAGTAAGTGTACTTTTTTACAGAGCAAATGCCCCCAAGTAGAGTCTCAGCTTGCTTTTATATTGACCCCAATACATGAAGAAGGGAGCGAGCTGTACTCCGGCTTGTTTCTCTTTGATATAAATACAAGCTCTTCTTGCATTTACTTGTGTGTATTTTTGTTAGGGACTCTACTCCGATTGTGGGTGAGCATATGCTGTAACAAGTTTTCTTTTGTATGGGAATATCTTTATCCTCATACGCACACACTTGAAGCTGGGAAGTCGTCCTGGGTGGATGGATGATGCAATATTTAGCTTTGGAGTTGGTGGCACATGATTCTGTTCAAAATACGGAGATGGTGGTCCTTCAATAGTTAAAATTGTCATGAATTTTGATATCATGAAAGTTGCACCGTTCTTTCACGACCGTTCACAGTTCCTCAACTGGTGGCATCCACCCGAGTGGGATTCACTGCTAAATAAAATCAGGTTGTTATTCCAGTAGTGACGATGTGGCATTGGAGTTTTGAGTCGCTCGAGGTGGAAAGGGTTTTGCTAAAAAAAAAAGTTTTTCACCATCCACTTTGTTTTGGCTTTACAGCATCCTAGCAGGTTTCCCCCTTTCCGTTTGGAGTCCCCCTATTCTATTATCTTGGTGGATCACAATCAAATCATCATGACCTGATGGTTGAAATATTGTGGGCATCTTGAAGTACGAAGCTGTCCAAGCCCATCTTGTTCCGAGGTGGAGGTACGAGCCACCGGGAGTGCGCAGTGAGCTACTATTTTATAGTGCTGTTTGCTACTTTCATAATTCAATTAGGTACTGGACTGTGCGATGAGTAAGTGTACTTTTATACAGAGCAGATGCCCCCAAGACCAAACTGAGTTTGAGTTTACATGAACATCAATCATGAAAGATGCGAGCTCTACTCGGGGTCGCTTTTGCTTGAATGAATAGAGACTCTTCTCCCATTTACCTGTGTGTATTTTTGTGAGAGACTCTACTCCGATGCTAGTGTTGGTGAGAAAAACATGTGGAAGGAATACAACTTGCGCTACGGGGAATAATTTTTTTCCTTCAACCCACGTCAGCATTACGACTTGCAGTGATATGATTGAGCTTGAGAATTGAAGGTGGTACGCAATCAGTCTACAAAAGTTACAGGAAAATTGTATAAATTTTCATTGAATATTTATAAAACAAGAGAATTAATGCAGTTCT